>APFE031552175.1:81365-104820 GCA_000404065.3 Pinus taeda | reverse complement strand
AAAAAAATCAATAACTCTGGACTCAAATCAGAGTTACCAGCGAATCATTGAAGATGAACTACCAATGACGCATTCAAATGAAGAAAGTAGTAGTGGACAAGTAAAGAGAAGGCATTTGTAGCAGGTAAGTGAACAAATCCTTTCATCAACAAGCTTTGAGGACAAAGCTTCTGAAGGAAGGGGATATGTTATGAATATAATTCATAACAAGTAAATAAATAAAATAAATGTAAATATTAAATAATTAAAAAATAATTATGTTAAATAGTCATTAAGTTAAGTGAAAAGGCATGTCTTTTAGACATGCCTAATCATGAAAGGTCACCTGCTGAGGTATAAAAGCAGAGCCTCATTGTAACATTTATATGACTTATACATTTATATATATTAATAAATTATTATTATTATTAAACACCTCGCGTATTTTTACATTCAAGTCTACAAGCTATCAGTTTTTATGTTTCAGATGATAACAGGCCCCTTTCCCCCATAGCCTCCCAAAAGCACTACCTCTACTATAAAGGACCATATATATTTGACAAATTTAGGTGCTTGTTTAGTTCTATAGAGAAAACTAAAACTAACATTGTACCCTTATATTTTAGTACATTTAGCTTATCAAAATATTTCTTCTAGTTGGGTTACTAGACTTCCCCAGTGTCCTTGAGCATTGAAGACTTCGAGGTGACAATCTAGGAATTTTTTCCTCAATGAAATATGCATTCCTTCTCTAAAATCATTGTTCCCTATATGAAATTAATTGAAGGCTTATGATGAGTGGTTATCCTTCTAAGGGGACAAATATTTAAGGTGGATTTGAAGCCCCTATAATTAATGGTGAGTAGTACCATTAGTGTGGCATTGATGGGGTTGACTTTTCTCTAAGGACCCCATCAATGGTTTTCTATCACCCTTCTTAAACTTCCCTCTCCCCCTATGTTATTTTCAACATTGTGAATGATATCCTTTCAAGAGTTTTTTTCTTTCTTCCAGGTCTAGGTCATCTCCTAGACCTCCTTTGATGATCTACAGAGTTTTCCTTCCTCTTTTTCTCTTTATTCTAGTGAGGCATTTGTTCTAGGGGAAGTCAAATCAACAAAATTTTGTTCCCTCTGAAAACATTCTTCTAGGGCCCCTTCCTCTATCTGCTCTCTTTGATTTTATTGGGACTTGTAGAGGTGATTTTTTTAGATCTAGTTACCTATGGAGCATTGGATAAGACCTCCATTGATGTTATAGGTGTAAGTGCGCTGACCGCCTTTTTTGTCGGATTTCCTTATTTATTAGGTCACTTTCAAGGTGATCCAGCCATTCATTTGAGATCAAGATGGAATCAAAAGTCACAAGAGGTTCATTCTCCTTTTCCATTGGGGGTAGCTATTGTGTTATGTGTCCTCTTTACCTAGTTTACTTCAAAGCAGATTTTGGGATTTGAAAGGGTACATACATTTTACAAGGGTTTTCCATATTCCTCTTCAACATGCTCTTCTTCCATCTTCTCGTGCACTAGTCATCGAAGGCATGTATATTAGAGGTGGCTATGCTTGTAGTAGATACAACACTTGAAGGGGATTTTCATATAGTCAATTTTTTGCCAATGTGGTTGTTGGGATTCAACCTTGAGAGTTATCTATTTTGGTAAGTCCTTTTGTGAAATCAACCTCTACATAAATTTTTTGGCTACTAAAATAAATTAAATTACTGTTGTTTTCTTTTCACTTTGAGGAAAGCGCCCAAACTATTGCCTATCCAAATTAGAACATCTTAGCTTTAGAATTTTATAACAAGCAAGGTAATTTTATCCATACTGTTTACTTTCATAATTTCTCTCTTAATAAGATCGAAACCTAAAACCTAATCCTTAATGTAGAGGGTGGTCACCCATTCAAATTAAATGAATCCTACCATAATTTTATCCCTATCCTCATTTACCTTAAAAAAGGAAATTATGAAGCCTCTCAAACCCATGTGAAACTTAATGGAGTATCAATGGATTTTTTCCTCGAGAAATCCAACATTAATGGTATTCTCTTATAAATCTTTTCTATTAAAATTTCCAATGAAAGATTTTAACTTTACCAATATTTAATGACTATTTCTTCCACTAATTGCTTTTCCACTTCTAGTTGCATATCACCTAGATTATTGCTACCAAATCTCACCATTTGTGTCTTCCTTTTTCTTGTTTCTATTTTTGGGTATTTTAACTAATCTCTTCTCTCTGTTTCTGTAGGGGGTTCACTAGTCGGGTCTATGGATGCATGAAATTTGTTATCTACTTCACCACTAGATATTTTGGATTCTTTTCCAATTTCAACATTTACACCGGTGATAATATCAAGTAGGTCTATAAGTAAAAAGGAGGTTAGATTTGTGTCCTGCTCATCATATCCCTTTCAAATTTCTTATTGAGAGTCATGGGCTTTAGTAGTGGCTTCCATAGGTAGGAAATAATCTCAGTGGTTCAATTAGAGAGTCTTTCAATGTCATGTCCCCGATGTTCTTGGGATTTGTCATCATGATTACTTTGACTAGTGATCAAGTTTGTTGTTCCATTCCCCTTGTCCCTCATTTTTCCTTTGTTCCATGGGAAAAAAAGTTGTTGGTTCAAAAAACCTAGGGTTTTTGGTTCCTTTCTTTCTTTTCTTAATCATTAAACCTTTTCTCGGAATCATTTATTGGAAACCCTGGGATGTGTTCACCAAGGGAAGGCCAATATACTTGTACATGCAAGAGAGATTCAATTGCTTGTATTGATGAGCACAATAAGAGAAGTGATAAAGTTTTGGGGACCATCCCTATAGTGTTAATTTTTTTTGTTTCTTGCATAGTGGTTTTCTGTTAATTTTAGGTATGTTCTATGCTTAGAGCAATTTACTTCAATTTTTCCATTTTAGCTCAATGTCAATTCCAAATAAGAAATCACATCAGCATGATAGTAAAGTGCAGATAGAACATAACATAAACATAAAAAAACAAGCCAAGACAAGAGGACACAAGATGTGGCACCGCCAGGGACAAACCCCAACGTGGGGAAACACTTGATCAATTCTTCTTATATTCTTCAACAGTTCAGCAGAGAGAGAGATAGTACATATACATCAGAAGTCAACACTTTGACTTGTCAAGATCAAACATTAGATATCTTCACCATGAAGATGACAAGGACTACAGTCTTGAACTCGAGTGAAGGCAAATATTATTCAACTGATTCTCCAAGGTGAGTCCATCACCATGCTACACCTAGCTAGCAGTCTAATCCTCAATGCAATAATACCAACCCATGACAATAGCAATTCCATCTCATATTGCAACAACATCATTTAGCCCTCTAATGGCTTCAGCAGTATGACAACTCCATGTATTATGCTAATGATATGGACCCTCAAATACCCATACGAAATATTGACTATGGTGTTATGGCCTGCGGCCTAACACACAGTTTTCCTCTGTTGCTCACAAAGGTTTCCAACCAAGGTCTTCAACACAGTGATTACATTCATTGTGCATAACTTTCACCCCTTGCTCCATCCAAGTGACTGTACTCTGAATCAAGGTCTGCAACATATAACACTTATGCCTTTGCATTTATGTCAACATAGCCCTAACATATGTTTTCCAAGCACGCCTTGCTAGACAGACTTTAACACATACCTTTCAACACTCTTCTCCACGTCATACAAGCCACTTTCAGGCCTTCCTTGTTTGCCTAAAGCTTGACATTGTCCTTGTCCAAAACAGAGGTCAGATTAGGCATCATATAGTTTTGGTATGACTACGGCTAGGGCATGCTTGAATAGACTTCATTTTGACTGCGTCTAGGGCTAGTAAAGACCTCCTCTTTCCAGCGTATAGGAATCCTCCTCTTGCTGCATAGAACACTCGTTGATTGTGGATTATATCACCTTGGAGGATTGTGGTTAGGTGGATAAGACTACAGATTTAGGCCTTCTGTAGCTATGGATTAGGGCCTATATTAATTGTGTATAGACCCTCCTCATAGTTGTGTATTAAGGCCCAGTTGCTGTAGAATAGGATCATTGTTTAGTTGTGAATAAGGGCTCAACAGACTGCGGATTAGGGCACCCTAGGCTAGCATATGAGGGCCTCCTTAATAGTGAATTAGGGCCACCTTTAAATGCGGATAGAGCTCCCTCTTTGGACAGCAAATATGTTCTTCTTTAAGATGCATATAGGTCTCCTCTTTTCTGCATGTAGATCTCCTCATAAGCCTGTGGCTATGGCACATGATGACAAGGGATTTAGGGCCTCATAGATCAGCAGCATAGGGCCTCCTCTAGACGTGCATTTAGGGTTCTTAGGACAACAACTTTTGGTCTCTTTTTGCTTTGTTAGAGAAACCTCTTTTAGGATAGCGTAGCATCTTGCTGTGACAAGACTCCTCCATGATAGCATTAAGGTCTAGGGCATCCTCTAGGGCAACTTATCCTCTTTAGATCTCTCCTCCCACCAAAACACAAAGACAAGTGGAGAGGAAGAAATCAAAAGAGGTGTGTCTAAAATGACTTGCAAGCCACCTTTATTAATAATGAAATGTTGAGGATAGATGGGGGTAATTTGGTTGCTGGCTGACCTTGATGAATTGTCACATAACAAAAATAAATTCATATCTCCATGAATACATATCGAAATCGGATATATTTAGATCAATCCTACACCTATCGACGAGAGGAATCTAGGGAAAATATCAGCTGCCATAAATAAGATGACCCACATGGAGTTTGGCCCTAGTTTCCAATTTTAACATTTTCATATTATGGAAAAAATTTGTTTCTTGAATTGAAGTCAACCTCTAAAGACAAGGAAAATTCCCTGGAAATATTATCAAAATGAATTTAATTCTACAAGAGATCCATTTGAGAGAGAATATATGCAAGAGGAAAAGTTTCAAAGGACACTGATTATAGAATATAGTTACCATTAGGGACTATTGATTTTGAGTAGCTTGGGAGGTACTTCAAGCCCTAGAGTTCGGGGTTTGGAGGGTAGAGTGCCACAAGAGTCACTTGTGGGCTTGGAACCCAAGCTTGGGGTTTTGCACCCATGTTGATTTGGGCCAAAACCATGGATCACTTTGGACACGTGATGAGATGATATGATAGAGGGCGAAAAGGAGAATACAACGCTTTGAGAATCATCAAGTTCTGATTTGCCCTTAGTGAGATATGAATTTTTGAAGTCGACAATTAATTTATGGACAATCAAATCATCTAGGCTTGGTCCAAAAGTCATGTCTCTTCAACAAAATCATTGACCGTTATTATGTGTGTAATTAGAAGGCATGTGAGGCTCATTTAGAGTATCCAAGGATATCCAATAGCATCATACATCTCTGAAATTAGGCTGAGCTCAAGGATGACAAAGCGTGGAGAATTAAGGGTTGTTTTGGGCTAAGTTTCTTCTTCATTTCAGGTCTAAATTAGTTGTTGGAGGAGGTCGCATTTAGAGTGACGCAGAGGACTTTTTTTAGGTGCGGTTTGAGGAGAGCTTTCTCCCCTTGCTAGGCCACAACACTAGCTATGAAAGTATGGGTAGGCCGCATGCCTGAACCTCCCTATTCATGAGGGCCGAAATTGATGTAGTGATCACAACCAAGCACAGGGGGAACATGGATCAATTATTGGCTTGTTGAAGGGTTGGTTTGAGCCCTATCCCAGAGCAAATTGAGCAACAAAGTGAGGAAGGGTGGTCGTACTTAATATAACACTGTTTTGTCAAGGTTGGAAGGGTTGTTACCAAGTGACAAGTTCCCTAACTAGGAGAAGAATTAAACAGCATGGAACATACCTACCACAATGTATGTATTGATGAAGAATTTATGTTGATTTGATGTTGGATCGTGTCCAAGTGTGGACAAAATTGGAGCAGCCTATGGGAGCCAATTTGAAGGCTTGATTTGGTTATTAGAAGCCTTCATAGGAGCAGATCTTGCAGTGAGTGGATTGGATGCCATTGGTCTGGTGGAGGGCAGTGTGTTGGCTACCCAATGTAGCCCTAGACAAGCAAACTTGAAGTGACAAAGAGAGCTGAAGGTTGGGTGAAGTTTGGTGCCAAATGTGAAGCACTTTGATGGACAAAAGTGATTTCTAGGTTGACAGATTGGATCTCACGTATTGCCAACCTAGAGAGCACATTGATGAACCTGTATTCATTGTAGCTGAAGTGACTTGAAACAATGATAGGTGGCAGCTCTCCTGGAGTCTCTATGTGTTGTCCTTTGAAGGACTAAGGGATAGCTAGAGAGCAGTACGAAAGTAAATGACCCACAGGAAAAGATACAACATAGAAGCTGCAGTGAAGATTGCCGTTGTATCTTGTATACCATAAACTGTTGTATTATTCACATTGGTTTAATATAACGAAGAATGGGTTGTACATTATTGTACAATATTTTGTTAAAAATTGTGTATACTTGTGCATATGTGATTTACTGCTTTATATTTTCCATTGTGCAAAGTAGTTCTTGTTGAGATTCTTGGTTTGGTAGCGTAAGAGATTCTAAGATTCTAACCTAGATCCAACATCATGGAAATTTAACATGGTATAGGAGCATGTCTGAGCTACTTTGGAAGTCAGTGAATCAAAGTTGTGCACAATGAAGTACATCTTAAGAGGGAGTTGGCCACATTGTAGGTGACTATGTCGAATTTGCAGGTTGGTATGCTGTATGAGGACAGGTTGGAGGGGTTGTCCAATTGTAGTCCATGGAAGGAAAGGATCAAGTTGGTCTTGCAGGTCAACAAGATCTGAGAGTTTGCCGAGAAAGCCATCAAGAAGCCAACTGACCGTAAGGAGATACAAGTGTACGAGGATTTGGATACGAGGGTGAGAATGATCATTCTTGATGGTGTGAAGGACTCCTTAATACCTCATTTGTCTGGGGAGAACACTGCACATGAAATGTGGATGGATCTTCAGAATTTGTTCTAGAATAAGAACGAGAATCAGGTGCTAGTATTGGAGGATAAGTTGAAGTCCACAAAAATGATATAGGGTGAAGGAGTGACTTCGTATCATATGATATTGTCTCAAGTCAAAGATAAGCTTGTTGTCGTCAGTGTGACTATTTCAGATTCTGATATGGTGAGGATTGCTTTGAAAGGGTTCACTGAGGAAGGGAATCCCTTTATAAAAAGGATTATTGCCAGAGAGAAGTTTCTAGATTGGAATACGTTGTGGGATGACTTCATTCAAGAAGAGTTGTGAGACGGGGATCTTCATCCAAAGAAGAGGGCTTCAAAGGATGACATTACACTTGGAGCACGAATGAAGGGTAAGTAGAAGAAGGACTTGAGTAAAGTCAAAAGTTTCAACTGTGGCAAGATGGGTCATTTTTTGTCGAGATTTTCGACGAAGAAGAAGGGAGATGATGAAAAAAAAAAGGGAAGCAGGTTGCTAGTGTTGCCACTTTTGTTGAGATAGATGCTCTTACCAGGAGGTTGGAGGAGGAAGACTTTGCTAATATCTCTCAATTCTCGCAGAGTACTATCGATGAGGATGGATGGTACGTGGATAGTGGTGTGTCAAAACATATGATAGGGTCATAGGAGGTTTTTGAGACTTTGGCTGAATGGGACTCGAAGTTTCACATGGTGTTGGGCGACAAGAGTCAGAAGGAGATCCGAGGATCGGGTGTTGTTCCATTCAGGATGAAGACATGATGAGTGATGCGGGTCCAGGATGTACTGTTTGTACCAGGACTCAGATATAGAGTGATTTCTGTCTCGATGATTGAGAAAAAGGGGTTTGAGGTCTTGTTCCAGGAAGGGAAGGCAAGACTCAAACCTAGAGGCTCTAGCTCCAGTGGGATTTTGCTTGGAGTTAGAGTGCATGGTCTATATAGGCTAATGGGAAAGCCTATGGATCATGGGAAGAAGCAGGTGCAGCTTCTAGAGAAGCAGTTGCAGGTGCGGTCTTCAGAGGTATAGGTACAGGTTCCTAAGAAGAAGGTCCAAGTTCCAGAGACTAAGAGGGAGTCGAGTTCTAGTGGGATCTTCCAGGTTCAGAAGGAGAATTTGCAGCCCAAGAAGAGTGTGTGGTCAGTGAGAAGCAATGGTGCTTCCACATATGGGAAGAAGGAACCATGGAGGGATTGGAAAGTGATATAGGAGAAGAAGAAGAAGAAGCAGGATGCTTCCAGTCACAGTGACACTTCCGAGAGAGGCATAGTTCATGCTACAGGGATTGTTGCAGTGGTGAGCCCTAAGATTTGGGAAAGTGTTGAGAGTAGTGATGATGATGATGAGTTACTTCCTAGTCTTGGAAGTACCTCCCTTGCTAAGAGGGAGTGTTGATTTTTGAGTAGCTTGGATTCGAGGTTCAACAAAGCGCCAAGAGTCACTTGTGGTCTTGGAGCACTTTGGACATGTGATCAGATGAGATGATAGGGGGCGGAAAGGATAATCCAACATTTCGAGAATCATCGAATTTTGACTTGTCCTTAGTGAGATATGAATTTAGTTGACAATTAATTTATGGACAGTCAAGTCATGTAGGCTTGGTCCAAAAGTCACGTCTCTTCAACAAATTTGTTGACCCTTCTTATGTGTATAAATAGAAGGAATGTGATGCTCATTTAGAGTATCCAAGGACATTAAAGAGAATCATACATCTATGAAATTAGGTCAAGCTCAAGGAGGAAAAAGGGTGGAGAATTAAGGGTTGTTTTGGGCTAGGTTTCTTCTTCATTGTAGGTCTGAACTAGTTGTTGGAGGCCACATTTCAGAGTGACGTCGAGGATTATTTTTAGGTGTGGTTTGGGGAGAGATTTCTCCCCTTGCTAGACCATAGCTATAGCTATCAAAGTATGGGTAGGCCGCAAGCCTGAACCTCCCTGTTCATGAGGGCCAAAGTTGTTGTAGTGATTACAACCAACCACAGGAGGAACAAGGATCAATTCTGGGCTTGTTGAAGCGCTGGTTTGAGCCCTATCCCAGAGAAAATTGACAACAAAGTGAGGAAGGGAGGCCGCACTTAATAAAAGATTTTTTTGTAAAGGTTGGAAGGGTTGTTGCCTAGTGACAATTGCCCTAACCAGGAGAAGAATTAAACAGCAGTGAACATACCTACCACAAGGTATGTATTGATGATGTATTTATGTTGAATTGATGTTGGATCGTGTCCAAGTGTGGACATAATTGGAGCAGCCTATGGGAGCCAATTTGAAGGCTTGATTTGGTGATTGGAAGCCTTCATAGGAGCAAACCTTGCAATGAGTGGATTGGGTTCCATTGGTATGGTGGAGGGCAATGTGTTGGTTACCCAAAGTAGCCCTAGACAAGCAACCTTGAAGTGACAAAGAGAGTTGAAGGTTGGGTGAAGTTTGGTGCCTAATATGCAACACTTTGATGGACCAAAGTGACTGCTATTTTGCAAAATTGGAACTCAAGTATTGGCTAGCCTAGAGAGCAGAATGATGAGCCTGTGTTCATTGTAACTGAAGTGACTTGAAATAGTGATAGGTGGCAACCCTCCTCGAGTCTCTATGTGTTGTCCTTTGAAGGACTAAGGGGAAGCTAGAGAGAAGTACATAAGCAAAGGACGAGTATGACAAGATACAACATAGAAGTTGTTGCAAAGATTGTCAATTTATCTTGTATACCATACACTGTTGTATTATTCAGATTGGTTTGATATAACAAAGATTGGGTTGTACATTATTGTACAATATCTTATTAAAAAAAGTGTATATTTGTGCATATGTGATTTAATGCTTTATATTTTCCGCTGTGCAAAGTGGTTCTTGTTGAGATTCTTGGTTTGGTAGTGTCAGAGCTTCTAAGATTCTAACCTAGATCCAATATCGTGGAAATTCAACAGGTACAATGTATGCCTTGAAGAGGATTGTATTTAGCGATGAAGATGGAGAGGAAATGAGAATGATAAGAGAAATCCAAATAGTAGGAAAATTTTGTCATAAAAAAATGGTTGAGGTATTGGAATTATCGGTGCAGAAAGAATGTGATTTCACTTTGTATGAGTATACGCCTAAAGATAGCCTAGATGTTTCCTTGCATGAGATAAAAACCTTCTCTAGAGTTGGGATGGGATGCTTGTTATAAAATAGCCATCGGAATGGCTCATGCGATCTCATATCTTCATGGTGACTGCTAGCATACCATCATACATTTAGATATTAAACCCAAGAACATACTATTGGATTTGAATATGGAACCCCACATTTATGATTTTAGGATTACTAAAATAATGAACACAAGATCTTTGTTTACTAACTCTTCCATTAACAATGCTTTTAGTTACATGGGATATTGTAGGGCCATTTGTTTGACACTTTTATATGAATCTTAATTATGCTTTTCTTTTCTTTTCAATTGGAATTACTAGTTGGTTATTTTCTCTATAGAATCAGGCATAAAATAATAAAAATCAAGAAAATGAATGGTTACAACTACAATTTCATGCTTTCAGAGTTAATAACAAGAAATAAGGAATTAGTAGATTCAAGTTTCACTGAGGGCATCAAAAACGTCAATCGGGTGAAGTTCATGTTTATGTTGATTATGAGAATTTGATGGTTGATGAAGGATTGTGAGATGAATTAACACAATTGTGAGTAAAAGTAGAGATTGTGAGTACCACTTGATCACACTAAAATGCATGGATACAAAGGTAGAGGAAAGATATGAGTGGTATAAATTCTAAGAGATTTGAGGCATATGAGCCCAATATCAAGCAATTTAAGTGTAAAAGGTAAAACCATTTTAGCTAATCATTAGGGAATCATCCATTTTTAGAAGGTATGTGACAAGTGTGTGAAGATAGAGTCGTGATCTTGGGCTAGTGTAGGTCTGACAACCCTTTTTGCTACCACTCTTGTAAATGTCATTATGAATTGTAATTCATGTAAATAATGTTGAAATATAAATAATGATTGGTCTATAGGAGTGAACATAGATTCATAGGTCTAAGGATGAGGATTTGTTTGTGTTAGTGTAAACCCAAGAGACTTCATTTATTTTACCACCTATTTCCCTGATGAATTTATGGCCTTGCTGGTGTGAGGATTGAAGTTGTGTATGGATCACTTGAATGAAGGACAAGCACATATTGTCCCTATTCTTGTGGGACATGTTGAGGAAGTTAACACACAAGAGAGGGATAAGAGAAGGGATGTGAAGAAAAGAGGGGGAGGGCAAAGAGAATGCAAGGAGATGGAGATATGCAGACATAAAACATGAGAGAGCTCGCAGAAGAGAATGGGAGGCATAGTGAATGTGGGAGCACGCAAAGGAGCATGGCATGAAGTGAAGACAAGAGAAAGGTAGATAGGAAAATGACCCTTGTGATTCTAGGTGTATGACCAATGATGTGTATCGGTTTTGTGATGGGTTAGTGAAGTTTCAATGGAGAATTTGACTCATTATTGCTAGTTTTCTCGATTGGGACTCTCTAAGTGCTTTCCTTGGGGCTGAATCACTTAGAGTTGGCTAAAGGGCGATTAAACCATTGGGTGCTTGTTGGAAGGCTATTAACCACTTAGCATGTGCATACATGCTCTATATTCTTGTATTGCTTTGCAAGTGGAGACATGGTCTCGATTCCCATAGTGCTTAGTAGGTGGAGATGTGCTCTTGATTCTTGTAGTTCTTAGCAAGTGGAGGCATGCTCTGGATTCCTGTAGTGCTTGCCTTGTAAATCTCGCTGTGAACCACCTTAGAATGAGATGATACTCTTGGAATTGAGTAGACCTTCACTATGCCTAGGGTGAATCCCTATAATCTATTTTGAGAGGCAGTAAAGTGACCATTGTGCTTACTATTGGAGGCAGTTGTGAACCACCTAGATAGTGTACTCTCTCTCATTTGGTTTACTAGTATTGGTGTCAATTCTCTTCAGCATTTAATTCCTCAAACTCTAAATATAGCTCAGGGGTGGTCAGCTACAGGAAAGGTTGTAATGTAGTTTGCTTATGGTTGGGTGGAGAGTTGAAGTGTCTCCCTTAGCTAGAAGTCATTCAAGTTAATTAGATAAGTGTGTGTGTGTGTGCACATGTCTATATATATATATATATATATATAGCACTATGAATGATGAATGATGTTATGGCATGTTATGACAAGTATGTATCACCATTGTTTATGGATGAATGTGTTATTCTTGTATATCTATGATGAGATTCTTATGTGAATGGTCTCAAGGTTATGAGGGGATTTAAGGCATCTATGTTTGTTGACAAGTTTATAAAGAGTAAAGTTATTTACATGATCTTGTATACTTGCTTAATACACTTTGTTAAATTGTTACAATGGGGGACTTTCATTGGAATATCATGAATATAATGTATTTTTATGATCCAGGTGGATACTGGTGGCCTCTTGCCTATTCGAGTTGAACCCACAACACCGTTTCCTATCAGTTTCCCATTTTTTAGCACAAATTCCTATTTAAACAATTTTCAACTCCTGAACTTCCGAAGTCGTTTTGAGGCCATAAACAACGTTTTTGGGGAAATGGGAAAACGTAACTCAAAGACTAGGTTTCCAATCAAAAGTTGTTATCCTTGGATTGACCTTTCTAATGAGCTATCATGCTTACCAAATGGAGATCGTATTCCAAAGTTATGGCCCTGAGAAGTTGATGTTCCAACTAACCCCATCAGGGCCCATAAGCTTTTAGCTCTTCACCTCCTAGGGTTAGATTTTTGGATATTTAGGGTTTATCATTGTTTCTTCATGATAAAAGGGCCTCATAGCCTCATTGTAACACAATTTAGAAGACATGTAGCCATCACATCTCTTCTTAGAGATAAGCTACCACCACCTGAGCTATTTTGCTTTCATTATCCATGTAAACAATTTTTAGCATTTTTTATTTATTAATTGAAGTTCAATTTCATTATACCTCTATGTTTTGATCTAAATCTGTATTTCATTTCGTTCTTTCATAAATCTGGATCACTATGTTGGTTTAGGGCTACGATTGTCTTTCTTGGTAAAGGACTAAGAATGATGCAATGTATGATATGTTAGTAGATTTAATAGTCTTTTTTTGGGATCCATGGAATGCATGATGGCTAATTACAATGAGTAGAATGTTTTGAGTTTCGATAATGGCTTTATCTCTGTAAAATGGGCATTCTAAGCAATTCCCTACTTCAAGGGAACCTCTAGTTGAATCCCTTGAATTTCTTAGAATTTCTAAGTATTGAGGAAATCAGATTTGTATGCGGATTTAGACGGATTATTGATAGGGCCATGTATCCAAACTAGGTTCCCTTTTAGGTCTTACCGTCCAAGGCATCGATATATGCAAAATGGGTGGATGCACTTTAGGTTTGGCAGATGAATCTGAGAGTCTAGAAGTCTAGCTCATCATGCCTCATGTATTTTTAGGAATGCACCAAATTTGAAAAATTTTGAATGTTTTGTGGAGAAATATGAGTGGCAATGTCCGTTGAGGGCCCTACCTAGGTAGATTCAAGAATTAATTCGCTAGAGAGAGAATCTGGAGGATCTGGGACTTGATACATGTCGCAAATGTTTGCAAGGGAAAATGTCGAAGTGGGCGGATAAGTTATCTGAGATTCGAGAGATCCATGTGTGTACTAAGGGTACACACTTGCATACAAACTACATATCTCCTAAGGTTCGGATATGACATGGAAAAGAGTTAAAGCACAATGTCATGGGCACTAAGGGACCCACGATGGGAGTTGAAGTGGGAAGTTCCATGCTAGCTAGAAAGGCAACATGGATGCTTGTGAGCCTCGTGGTAGGCCTCGCAAAGGAGGAGATCTGGAGTCCAGGGAATCTAGGGGTCGAGAAATAATGCTCAATGAGAAATAGTGTGCACACTAAATTTTTTGTTGAGGTTGGATATAACATATAGCTATGCAAAAAATCTACACAGTTGGGTTTGGTGGGACCTATGGCCCTTATTCTATGTGGTCTCCACATGGAAGTGTATTGTTGATGTGGCACTGTGTGATTGGTCGAACTTTAATTAGGCATAACTCTCAATCCAAGAGCCAGATTGAGGCAAAGTTTATATCACCATAAATCTCTTGATGAGTTGGACGTGACCATGATATCATAAATTAATTTTGCAAATTTTGACAGAGGATTTTTGTAACCCCATTTTGATGGTGAGAACATGAAAGTTGGGTTAGTTAAAAGTAACACCTCCCGCAACTCGAGAAGGTCCAAGGGGGTGGGAGGGAGAATTACAAGAAGCATAACATAAACAAGATGAAACTTGTGACCACATATTTCAGTTATTTCCATTTACAAAGTGTGTTTGTAGGTAATTATTTGGATTATATGAAACCATTTGCTTATGTTTTTTATCCCTACCTCCAAAATGGATTTACAGTCTATTTTATTCGATTTTGAAATACTGATCAAAATTATGAACTTGTGTCTAAAGTTTAACTATAGAATTTGGAAAATAATTACTTTTAATTATATTAAAAGAAATGTTTATCTTATAAATGTGATATAAACCTTATATGACTAAAATTTTTATGTTATTTTTTGTGGTATTGGATTTAAAAAAAATTGGTGATTGTCATATGATTTTTCTAGCATTGTAAAGGTAGGATTTACATGTGGTTTCTACAACTATAGCTCTGCCCACTATTCTGGGTTATTCTTTTTCCTAGGAATTGGATAAAGGGAGTGAAGCAGAGGAGGAAACTAGGAAATTTGTGTGGAGAAGCCACTGGCATCCGGTGTCTATAAATAAAGACCTAGACCACAGTAGGCACCACAAGAACAACCTTCCATCCAAAATTGTTTTACTCATGCACCTTACTAGCTAGAACCATCTCCACATGTTTTCTATCTATACCAGTTTCTCAAGCTCCATAGGTAGTATGAAAAATTATGATATGCTGCCCTATATAAGCATGCTATGAATGAGTTCGTTAACTATTAATTTTAATAAATTTATTTCTTCTTATTTCTCTCCATAGATCCTAATATGTGACAAAGTTTGCTTACATTTTGCAGAATATATTTTTTCTTCACCAATGAATCAACCATTGTTAAAAACATTTATTCCATCTACACCACCACTCTTGAGAAATATAGATCAATGTCAACTTCCTTCTTTGAACCCTCAAATATATCGGGTTTGTAGTCTTTCTATCGATGCTCCTTCCCAAGTTAGAAACCTAGTTATGCTCATTTATGAGATCATGTTTGCATTTTTTTCACCATAATTTACTAATTTTTTTATGATTTGGTTTGAAAGAGTTTCTCCTATTATAGTTGAAATACATTCCTACCAAATAGGGGCACCTGCATCTATCTTAGTTGGAAAATCCTAAACATAGCCATCTGTAGTCCACAATTTCATGTCTTGAGACCAATTTCTATACATGTGGTTGTTCCTTGAGGATTCATGCCAGTTACAAACTCAACTCAATGCCAGCTAGGTTGTGTGAAACCTCTAGTTCTACCCAAAGTGATTTAAAAAATCAGGTGCACTTTGTTATAGCTCTAAGCATAGCACCACCAACAATACAAAATGTTGATACATCCAATGTGGCTGGTAAGGTTTATTTGTTTTCTATATTCCCTAACTAGTAATAGCCATATTGATAAAGTTTAGTTGGTCTATAATTGACTATGGGTTTATGCCTTTGATTCCCATCCTCTTGGACTCCATGGTTATCAATTGAAATCAAAGTTGTAATTGGGATATTAATAATACTTTACACTGAAGAATTTGAAGCTCTTAGAGGGGTTCATGCAAATCTAACCAAACGACATGAAATAGTTGATCATTTCTATATTTAAAAAAAGGGGTCTCTATTTGCAAAATCGAATTTTGGTGATATGTCTGCAAATGTTGCATCTAAATTGGTGCATCTCTACCAAGATTTGGACTCTAGTGACCATGCAAGCACTCTTCAAATACAGGGTTTTTTTACTGTGTAAAGTCTTCTCTTGTTTATTTTTTTTGCATATCCTTTTTCATGCACTAAAATTCATTGTAACTTGCAGGTGACATTGACAACAAGTGACTAGGATGAAGCATTTTTTTTTGGCTTTTGTAACAACCCTTTTTTCTACCCCTTTTGTAAATGTCACTATGAATTGTAATTCATATAAATAATGTGAAAATGTAAATAATCATTGGGCTGGAGGAGTGGACACAGATTCAGAGGTCTTAGGAGGAGTGGTTGTTTGGGAAGTGATTAAACCCATGCTACTTCATTTATTCTGCTACCAATTCTACAAGTTTAATTGTCTACATAACAAGTAGGAGGTTGAGTATGGATTCCCTAAGGGAAGGAAGAACCCCACTAGACCTCTTTCCTCATAGGGCATATTGGTTTGATCAACATGCAAGAGGCAGGCAATTGGGTTAGCATCAAAAGAGGTCAACGGGAAGGAGAAGAGAGATACACAAGATGGTATGCCAAGTATGCTTGGATAAGCATACTAGAAACACGATAGATATTGTAGAAGAGAACGCAAGGTGCAAGAATTTAGGGGGCATGCAACGGTGTGTGGCATGAAGGGAAGGCAAGAGGAGAGTAGGTGAAGACATTATGTGTTCTAGATTCCTGCAAGGTTTAATAGGTGGAAACACTATGTGATTTGGATTCCTATCATGTTTAGTCGGTGGAGACACGATGTGTTATGGATTCATGTAGGGTTTAGTAGGTGGAACACTACGTGCTCTAGTTCCTTGTAGTATCTAGTAGGTGGAGACAGTGTGTACTATGGACTCCTATAGTGTTTAGTAGATGGAGACACTGGGTGCTTGGGATTCCTGTGTGATTGGTTGACTGGTATTGGTGTGAATTCCCTTGATCACTTAACTCCTCATACATTGAATCCAGCTTGAGGGTGGTCAGTTGTAAGAAAGATTGCAGTGTATTTGGCCTATGGTTGGTGGAGAGTTGAAGTCTCTCCCTCAGTTTCTAGTCATTTGAGTTAATTAAATAAGTGTATTTACTTGTAAATATGTTGCGTCGTGAATGATGAATGACATTGTTCTGTTTTATGACAAAGTATGTATCACCATTGTTAATGGATGAATGTGTTATTCTTGTTTTTCTACAATTAGGTGCTTTTGTGAATGTTCTCATGATTATGAAGGATTGGTAGATCCCTATGGTTGTTGATACTTTCCTAAGTTGCAAAGTTATTTACATGGTCATGTATGAATGCTTGATGTACTCAGCTACACTATTCCAGTGTGTGAATTCCATTAGTTGGTATGTTATGGAAATCATGGATTTGTGACTATTTAAGCATCATGATTGCCTTTCCTAGTAATGGACTAAGAATAATGAAATATATGTTATATAAGTGGAACTGATAATTTTTTTGGGATCCATGTTGTAGTTTAATATGAGGTTTTTAGATGTGAATTTATAGAGTAGTTTCGGTTATGGCTTAGCTAGTTTTAGTGCATGATAGTAGGCATGTTGATGGGTTCGTTGATTGTATTATAGCAATCTATAATATTTGGAATGTTAGTGTTTGAATAGGGTTCCAATCCTAGGGAAGTTGGTGTTTTGAGCAACACCAGGCTTCAAGGAAAGCTTTGGTTGAATCCCTTGAAGTTATTAGAATTCCTAAGCCTGAGCGTGGCAAAGATCAAACTTATATCTAGGGTTGGATAAGGTAATGACAAGATTTTATATTTGATCTAGATGCACTTTAGGCCTAGCAAATGTGTCTGGGAATGTGGTCATTTGGTTAGTTCACACATGCATTTTTAAGAATGCACTGGATTAGAAATAATATGGATATATTGCAGAGCAAGTAAGAGGTAATATCTAGTGAGGTCCCTGCTTAAGTGGAATTGGATGTTATATAATTTGGTAAGTGAATTCAGGATTTGGGTGATTCGAGAGCTTCTGCGTAATGAAAAAGTATGTGGGGACGGATATGTTTCAATCCAAATTTACATCTTGGTGGAGGTATCTGAGGTGGGGCCTGACTTGGTGGAATGTTTGCATGGGCCGAAATTGGCATGAAGTCGGATTTCATAGAATGTATAATATGTCTGAGGTGGGTTTGGTGTGTTGGATTAATCATGTGAGGACCAGACATCCTTTGGAGATGTGGCAATCTAGAGGTTCATGGATCTAGGATATTTTCCAAAGTGCAATTCCATGCACACCTAGATATCCCCTTAAACCAAATACAAAGGAAATCATTGCATGGCACAAAAGGGTCGAATCTTATGGGACCCCTAACTAAGATAAGGTACAAGTGCCATGAGTGCGTGGTTGTAGCCGTGTGGACACCACATAACCCTTACGAGTGATGTGGTAGAGCCAAGTGGGCATATGTGGGTGCCATGTGGCAGTGTCTTATTGATGTGGCAAGAGTTAATTGGATAAACTTTAAAAGGGCATAAATTTCAATCCAGGATCAGATCAAGATAAAATTTATATCATCGGAAAGCTATCAACAAGTGAAATGTGATGGTGTTGTCAAAAGTTAACTTCACAATATTTGGAGAAGGAGGATTTTTGTAACCCCATCTTCATAATGAGACCATGGAGGTCAAGTTAATTGATAACACCTCTCATAGCTTGGAATGTCCAAGGGGGTGGGAGAGAGTATTACAACTTTGCTAATCCTAAGCGAATGAAATAAGTGAGATTAATTATGATTATAATTTTTCCGATGGTGTTAGGTGTCATTTTTACACAATATGTGATTAGTGATTATTTTCATTTATTTTTTCATTCAATTTGACATTCGAGTTTCAAGACTCTAAAGATAGTGTGTACACAAGTTGACTTTTTTAGCTTTAGAGTCATTTGCATTTTTCCAAGGACAATGTTCTTGTCAATTTCACTTCATTTCTTTGATTCAAATTTGTTTTCAAATTTAGTGTTTATCATGTTCTTTATATTGAAATAACTCAAGGGAATTTGCTTGGAGAGGGAGGTGCCAAATGGATTTTATTTTAAAGTTGGTTGTACAGGCATCAAAGCATTTTTGTTTTGATTATTTTTTTCAAAACCTGTGATTATTTATTTCTCAATTTTGCAAAAATATTTGTGATTGTTATTGTGCCTAGAGATACATTATATAGCCTAGTGTGAAGGAGATGTGTAATCTCTTCCATGCTCAATCTATAATTGACATGTAACCTTTTTAAAATCAAAAGGAAACATTCTCTAAATCAAAAACAATATCAACTATAATAAAAAATAAAAATGAATATACATATGTGGTTAGTTTTAATTAAAGGAATTATAAAACATCAATAATTTCACTCTTTGTGTGCTAGCTCCAGTAGGTTGCGACATAACAACCCGCTCTGAAGGAGATATGGTAAAAATGTTTCACTCTCACTTTCAATATAATTTTATATCAACTAAAAGTAAATAATTTCTTATATATTTACTTTTAATTGTAAGAAAATGTATACTTCTTATACTATTGAAAATATTTCAATAAAGAAACTAAATAAAATCTGAATATCTAGGTTCAGTAATATATTTCAATATCAATATCACATCTATATATTTCAATATCAATATCATATTTATGTATAAATATAAATAAGAAAGTCATTTTTTAATGTTAATCATAATAAAATAATAAAATATTTCAATGCTCGAATAGTAATTGAAACTAAGACATTGAATTACTTTCTAATAAGAAGATGAGTAATTTATTTGATTATTAATATGAGATCAATATTTGACATTTAAAAAATATTAGTAGTGAAAGAGACATCAAGCAGGAGTGAAAGCACGCAAGCACGCCCCCATATGGACCACCAGCGGGTTGTTCAAGGTGGCGTGGTTTTCCTTGAATAACAATGATGAGTTAGCCTGGCGTGGTTTTCCTTGAATAACCGTGATGAGTCAGCCTGCATTCGTGGTTAGCAATCAGAGATGGTTGTCCTCAGTGTTGGTTTGATAACTAAGTTATGGTTGGTTTTCCCATTGTGTAAAAAAAGATACTTTAACATGCAAGGTTAATAATATTGACTAGTATTCAAAAACATATTAATAACAAAACAAACATTTTAATGTGGACAATGTAGTTCATAAGTAAAATATTTCCATATATATTAAGTAAAATATTTCAATATCAACTATGTATATATGGTTAAAAAAACTATGTATATGTTACAAAAAGTAATTGAAAATAATAAAAATTATTTTATAGTTAAAACATTTAAAGTAGTTCACTACTCTACTTAAGTTGTGTAATTTACATAAATCAAGTGTCTAGAGAGAATTTTCAAAGATTTCTATCCATTTATGCAACAATAAAAAATTAAGCATGTTGTATATATATAGATAGAATCAATGTGAATCCATCCTAACCACCTATGCCTAGAGGGATCAAAATCTTTTAAATAATTTTTCAAGCTTTTCATTCCCTCTCGACATTTGCTAGATCGGTGGTTCAGATGGACCTACAAGAAGTTTACACCTGAAGGGATTTGATCCTTCTGGGTGTTTGCTAGATCGGTGGCTAAGATGGATCTACAAGAGGTTTGCACTTCAAAAGATTTGATCTCTCTTAGCATTTGCTAGATCACTGGTTAAAATGGATCTATACTAGTATATCTCCATTTTGGATTACTTAATAATCCAGTTCTTTTGGTCCAACCGAACTCTAATCTTTTAGAGCCCCCTACAACATTGTTCTCATCCATATAAATATGAAAAAGAGTTGTATATAAGAATGTTATAAGTAGACTAAAGACTTCATCATACAAAGGTCTTAATGTTAAATTATGTGTCTATATCCCTATAAATATGAGAAATAATTGTATATAAGAAAGTTGTAAATAAATTAAAAACTTCATCTTGTAAAAGTCTTCATGTTAAAATAAATATTTTAATGTTAAGATACTTATATTATGCCTCCTAAATTTAAAGACAACCACTTGAAACACCATTTAAAAAATGCTCATAAAATATTCCTATTGTCACTTCACATTTTCTAAGAGAAATAGTTTTTTTTTCTTTTTTGTAAGCTAAGGAGGGACCATACATTTTCCATTAATTCGAATTGAAACCAGTGCATTTTCATGGTGGCCTCAACCCGCCCCGAAGGGAAACTGAGTCTGTTGGCCACCTTAAGTTTTTGACAGCCATCCAAAAACAAAAAATACTAAGTCTTCTTGTCCAAGCTAAGTATACTAAACATTCAAAAAGATTACTACTGGTTCTTATTTGCATAATAAACTGAAACCGAAACCAAAAACTATCCCCCGGCATTCAAAAAACTATGGAAATATTATACATATCTCCAGATATTAACCAGCCATGGCTTCCTGCTGATCACCTTCTTTCTTTATTCCCGTATTGATCTTCTTTATCTGCTGCTGTATCTCTTCCAGTTTGTTGTCCTGCATTATCAGAGTGACCTGAATGTTCTGCATTTCTTTCTTCAAATTAGGATTTCCCTGTGCCAATTCAGCCATCTCCATGGCAACCTGCTCCATAGCCTTAGCCAACAACCTTTTCATAACCCAGTATACATGCAAGGATTGTTTATATAGTGTCATGTGCCCTCTAGTATTCCCTGGATCCAGTAGCAGGTATTCCCAATCTTCCATTTCTGATTCTGACTGAGCCTGAGTGGCTTCTTCCTCCAATTGCTGTATTATTCTTCTAATATCCTCATTAGTATTCTCACTGTAGGCTTGCTCTGCGAACTGTATCCTCTTCTTCAACGTTTTTCTGTATCTTCTTGTCGGTAATGATTCGCATTTCTCCTGTTTCCCTTCCGACCATCCTCTTCCTCTACTGCGTCGGCCTCATCCCCGTCCTGCTCTTCCTTTAGTCACATAATTTCCTCTGCCTCCCAGACCTTTCAGACCCGAAGTGCTCCCGAGGTCGCATCCCTCCTCTCGCCTTTTGCCTCTCCTATCTCCATACTTCCTTTCTTCCTGTGGTTTGTCCTTTGATTGCCTCTCGTCCTTCCATACACTACTTCTTGGTTGCTCAGATCTGTCTTGGTCGGAATCAAAAATTTATACTTCGTCCTCGGTCTCGTCCTGAACTGTCTGATACTGCTCTGTAGTTTCCCCAGCACCGATTCTTTTCCTTTCTTTTCCGGACTTTTCCTACCTCTGCTTTCCTCGTCCGCTTCGTTTCTCATTCTCCTCCTTGTAGCCATTCGTTTCCTCCTTTCGGTGCTGCTTGGTTGTTCTCTCTGCCTCCTCTGCCTTTCTGTGGACTTAACCAGAGTTTTCACCACCCTGTCTCTTTGCGAACTCTCTGAAATTTCATTAAACAGACTCCTTCCTTTGCCCCTCCTCCCTCCTTTATGATTTCTCCTCCGCCATTTCTTCTCATTTCTCTTCTCCAGATTCTTCTGCCACCTACCGTTTTCATGACCGCCCACCTTCCTTCATTCTCCTTCTGTGCCATCGTACCCACGTCCCATCTCTACATCACTACCTCCACCAACTTTGCCTTTCATTACTTCATCGCAGCTCCTCCTTGGAATAATATCCTTTCTGCTGATCTTCCTGTCCACCTTCATCATTACCCAAATCCCATTTACCTCGTCATCATCCCTCGCCCGTTTCGTATTAATTGTCCTGATCGCTGCCATTATCACCCCGATCGAATACACATTTAAAATATATGGAAATATTTTTTAGCTACATATATGGATACACATTTAAAATATTTTCAACCTTAACAATAGATTTGTGGATGAATGTCTCTTTCTATTCAAAAACTTTAAATTCAAGTAAGCCCTACTCCCAATACTAACTAGAAAAAAATATTGCTTTAATCTTTATCTGGTACTGAAAATTTCTTTCATACATCTTTTACCTTTCAGAGATCACAAATCTCTATTTAAGTTAATTTGAGGAAGAATGTTTATTTCTATTCACAACTTTAGATTCAGGTAATCCTTTCTCCCCATACTCCATAGAAAAGTAATACTTAAATCTTATTTTGAAAGTCTCATTTTTGCTACACTAGATTAGAAGCTATCTTTGAAACATCTTACGTGTCGAAGATCCCTGATCTCTATTTACTTTTCTACTTTCCATATAAGTATGAAAATTTTAACATAAGAGTTTCTTGACAGGAACAACACTAACTTAACGTTATGAAATTCTTCTTCCAAATTTTAAATGCATTCAATTCAGTAACACACATTTAAAATGCCAAATATATCTTTAAATATTTAAAATAATTATGAAAGTGAAAACACATCTTCCAAATTGGAGAAATAAGCGATATCCAGTTCATAATTTTTATACATTTTGAATATAAAAAAGAGAGAATTTATCTGAACAGAAAAATGGAAAACAACCACCTTCTGCTTAATTATGTTGTTGACTTAATAATTGAGCAACAAGCATATGTTTATGTTGCATGAGTTTTTGGAATTAAGGAATGTTAGGAATTTGGGTACGGGTGTTAGGCATGGCTAAAGGTTTCCTCAAAATTTACAAAAAAGGCTAATCAAAAGCGGTAATATTATATAATAAAAAAATAAAA
>APFE031552175.1:13899-81345 GCA_000404065.3 Pinus taeda | reverse complement strand
TTTTGGGTGTCTTTCTCTGAATCTCTCTCTTTTATATATATAAAATATTAAAATGTCAAGTTCATTATAAAACATGACGAGTCTTTGAAACAATCTGGGTTAAAAATACACAAGAACAATTTTACGTATGTTTCTCTAGTTATTTTTAAGAGAAAAAGTAAAGCAACTCTAAGGAGTTGTCTATAATGCGACTTTTTGGAGATTATTTTTAAGAGAAAAAGTAAAGCAACTCTAAGGAGTTGTCTATAATGCGACTTTTTGGAGATTCCGGCCGAAGAAATGAAGTTAAATCTTGATTTTTAGCAGTTAAAATGGTTTTTTAACTGCATATTTGGATTCAGCACCGTGGAAAACCCCTGGGAGCCATTGATTGTGCAGAAAATAGCTATCAAACTTGGGATTCCAATGAATTGCTGCCGGATTTTGACCGGAAAAATCCACCGAAAAAGCTTTCAAAAAATCGCGTTAGAGACTACTGCCAACTCTAATGTTTAAGCATTGACTGCCGCATACAATATGCATACACAATTTTCTGCCATATATATGCATAAACAACAAAAGAAATACTAATCAGCATGACATTCCAATATTGCCCTTACATCGAAGTGCCACACGTTTCTTTAACCCATAAAGAGATTGCTCCAATTTCTCAATTAAAGGTATCGCAATTAAAGATGTCTTTGGCCTTTGTTGCTGCGAAGGTTTCAACTTAGGCTCATGTTTTGTGAGCAGTTCAGTGTATTTTTCTACCAACTTTGTATTCTCCAATCCTAAGTAAACGCTGGAACTCTAAAAAAAATAGTCTTCAAAGCTCCCGGAACTTTCCCAACCTCCTGTCATAGCTCCCACTGCAAAAAAAAACGTTCCCATAATATTCTAAAGCTCCCGGGAACGAGGAACCATTAAAACAAGTTTCCCAACTCTTGAAAGCGATTTCTGTGTAACAAAAACTTCTTATGTTAATACTTTTCAAAGTGTTTGCCAGTAACAGCAATGAGCTAAAAGCAAAAACGGGAGAGCGTATACAATATTCTACTGCAAATGGCTGCAAAGCATCATACTTTTGGGAATAAATAAGGAGCGAATTGTAAGCTAAAAATAATATTCTTCATACATTTGGAATCAATAAGCAGCGAATTTTGTTCATGCCCGGAAACAACAAAATCCTCCAGAGTTACCCGCCTGCTAGGGGTCGAACCTACCGACTTTGTAGTTGAGAAACAGACGCTTTATTCACTGAGCTACAGGCCCTTCTAATAATTTGTATATGTTGATACGGAGACGCCATTTAAAAAAAACTTGTGTCTTGTAACAGAATTAAATGAATGTGACATCGAGGTGGACGTGCCGGAGTGGTTATCGGGCATGACTAGAAATCATGTGGGCTCTGCCCGCGCAGGTTCGAATCCTGCCGTCCACGTTAGTTTCCTTGGAGGCATGCACAGAGTATTTGCCTTTGCAGGTTCGAATTCTGCCACTGACGTTCTTTGGCGTTGAATTTTAAACTTGCTGTAGAATTTCCCTTGCAGGTTCGAATTCCTGCCATTGACATGTGAGTATTTTCTCTGGTATTGGATTTTAGAGTATTTTCTCTGGTGTTGGATTTTAAACTTGCTGTAGAATTTCCCTTGCAAGTTCGATTTCGTACCGCTGATATGCGAGTATTTTCTCTGGTGTTGGATTTTAAACTCGCTGTAGAATTTACTAAAATAGATAAAGGAATCACTTAATATACTTTTTGATTAATTTCTAAATAATGGAATTACTTAATATGTTTTTAACCTGCCGTCCACGTTAGTTTCTTTGGAGGCATGCACAGAGTATTTGCCTTTGCAGGTTCGAATTCCTGCCATTGACATGTGAGTATTTTCTCTGGTATTGGATTTTAGAGTATTTTCTCTGGTGTTGGATTTTAAACTTGCTGTAGAATTTCCCTTGCAAGTTCGATTTCGTACCACTGATATGCGAGTATTTTCTCTGGTGTTGGATTTTAAACTCGCTGTAGAAAATACTAAAATAAATAAAGGAATCACTTAATATACTTTTTGATTAATTTCTAAATAATGGAATTACTTAATATGTTTTTTGATTAATTTCCACCGAGAGATGCAGAGAGTATGTTCTCTTGCAGGTTCGAATCCTGCCACTGACAGGCGAGAATGTTCTCTGTTATTGGATTTTAAACTCGCTGTAGAATTTACTAAAATAAATAAAGGAATCACTTAATATAATTTTTGACTAATTTCTAAATAATGGAATTACTTAATATGCTTTTTCATTAATTTCCGCTGAGAGATGCAGAGAATATGTTCTCTTGCAGGTTCGAATCCTGCCACTGACGTGCCTATTTTCTCTGTTATTGGATTTTTAAACTTGCTGAAGAAATTACTTTACTAATTTTTATTCATTTCTAAATATAGGAATTGAATTAATGTACTTTTTGATTAATTTCCATTGAGAGATGCAGAGAGTATGTTCTCTTGCAGGTTCGAATCCTGGCACTGACGTGCCTATTTTCTTTGTTATTAAATTTCCAAACTTGCTGAAGAAATTACTTAAATAAATAAAGGAATTACTTAATATGTTTTTTGATTAATTAAAAGGTTAGGAGGGTTTTTCGCATTTTAATTTTTTTTTGGGTTACAAGGATCATAGACTTTTCTAGTCCATAACATTTTAGGAATCGTTCAATACGTTCAATGATTATATTCAATATGTAGTTTATGAAAATTTGTTACTATTTTGAAATTCTTGATTTTTTTGTCATTATTTATCAGTATAAATCTATCTTAACCACGGATCTAGCAAGTGTTTAGAGGAATCAAAATATCTGAGGTGCATACTTCTTTTAGAGTGCGAAATTTGGAAAAATGTTTACACCACAAGAGATTTAGTCCCTCTTGGCGCTTGATAGATCCATGGTTAAGATGGATCTATACTAGCTTGGAGTAGTTTTAGAAATCTAGGTCTAACCACCTAGATAGTAAACAAGCCTAAACTCCGTAGACCAGAACAACAATAGAAAAAAAAAGAATTCTATATCTATTATATTATGTGCAAGAGGATTCCCGATATATATAGTAACGGAAGATGCCCAGTGTTAGCAAAAGAGAATTATTTGTGTAGTTAGAGATACCAATATAAACTTACGATTAACAATAATTGGTTGTATTGGAAAATGGGACAATAACCCAGCACTAATTCCACCTTAAGCTAAACAGACAAAAATGGGTCTTAGTAACTAGGTCTACTAAGGTATCTATGTACAAACTCTCATAAGTGAAGAAAAGGATACAAACTCGTAGGATAAAACCCTTCTGCAAAAGAGAGAAAAAAAGCTAGTGTTGAAAAAGACATTGGAGCTAAAATTGAAGTCTCACAAGGATGTTTTGAATGGAAAGAGCAAGATACCTATGGACGTTGAGAGCTCCAATAAGGAAGTACAAACAAAACTTTGAAGAGGAGAACCAAGTAAACTCAATGAACCTGGTTGAATTATGAAGCCAAGGAGGTTCGGTTGCAGAGGCATGAAAATGGTAAACATGACAACCACCACATAAATTCTTTAGAAAAATAGGTGTTAGTGATGAACTAGAACAAGGGCCTTTAATATAAGCAACCATCATCAACCATTAAATGAGCAATGAGGCATGTAGAGGCTGAAAGAGCCAAAGAATAATTATGGTCAAAACTCTAACAAGGGCTAGGTAACCCCAAATTGTCAATGTTTGAAAGATTCATGTAGAAATCCAATTAACAAATTTCAAATTTCTTAGGCAAAGAGACCGATCCTTTGAAATGAGTCCCAACTTAAAAAGCCTTATCAAGTTCTGATTTACAATTGACAAAAGCATCATAAATGAGTGTTCTTCTGTGATGACCCTAGTCATTTTTCTCTTGTGTAGTTATTGTAAATGTTATCCTAGTCATTTTGTGCTGGTGCAAATGTTGTAAATATGACTTGAGTTATTTTGCATTTGTATGAGTACTGCAAATACTTTTCCTGGTTATTTAGCAATTACGTAAATATCATAAACATTTTGAAAGTAATAGATATACTTTTCCTGGTCATGTTGCAACTATGTAAATATACATGCACGGTGTGGTAGACCTGGTGTAAATGCTGCAAAAAAAAATATATCTATATGAAAATACACACATGGGCAAGGCAAAGGGACAATTGATTCTAGGGCTAAGAATATTTTATGTATAGTCAGTTTTAGAAGCCTTGGAGGCTGACACATGGCAAGCAAGGGAAAAAGGCCAAATGGCATGAGGTTGATTGACCTGCAAGAATGGGCTAGCAGACATAAAATCAAATTAGTGATGATAGGGCCAATCACCACAAAAAATCAAGAAATAGAGGACAAGTGGGACACTTTGTGAAAATTCCTAGTCTAACAATCTCTGGATTCCTATTACAACCAGCTGAATCTACTTCTCCTAGATTGTAAATCACATTACAAGCTTATTTAAAATTTCTTCTTGAAACATTGAAGTAAATTACTGAAGCAGCCTACACCAAATTAAATATGATTCTGAAACATAGAAACTGAGAAAGGAAATACAAACACATAGGACACCGTTATTTTTGGACAAATGTCCCCGAAAAAACCCAATGTGGGAAAACCGGTGTAGCAGCTCTGAGGGTTTTATTATTATGTAGGAGAAAATCTGAGTACAATTCTAGGATGCTCAACTAGCAATCCGATATAGAGAGGATACTAAACAAAAGACTGGTGAAATGATCTCACCATGTCATTGGAGAATCAGTGATTAATCTGACTGAACTAGAGGCTCTGTGTCACCCTTTGCGTGGCCTTTGCGCAGAACTGCATCACTCCTGACAGTTTCTGCGACACCCCTCCTTGGTATTATGCTGCCCCTCTTCCGGATCCTTTATTGGCTAAGAAAATCAAACTTCTGCCTTCCGAACTCACACCCCGACTCCCGACAACTGAAACTTGACTTCCCTTAGCAGGAAAATCGACTTCCCCTCAAGGACTGCACTGCTTCTGTGTCAGCACTGCGTGGTCCAACATCAGTCTTCCTCTAGACGTCTTTCTTTTCTCCCTTTGCCTCGTACTCTCCGGAAATTCCTTCTTCCAGATTCTCACGGCCCCTCTACTGTAAGAAATCTCCTCTATCAATTTTCTTCCTGAGAACTTCTCACTTCAGAAAAATCGATTTCCTTGATCTCTCCGTGTGTCTTCCAAATGGCCCTCAAGCCCCTTCTTATATCTTCTTGTTGGACAACCCACAGCCTAGATTAAATCATAATCAAAGGCTCGGATCGTTTTGGCTTGATCCGCGTCTTTTTCTAGAAGTTTCACACATGATTAGATTAATACCCATTAATATTTTATTTTTCTAAAGTTTAGACTTAGGAACTCCATTAAAAATATTAATTATTTTAAAAAATCACTTCTGGGTGGAATTTCCCAAAACTCTTTCTGAGTTCTTTGGAATGCATGTGCCCAAGCCTCCCTGCAAAATTTGAGGCTTAGAGCACATCCGATGCTACCCCAAATTAACACTCCCTTTTAGTGAGGAATGTGCTCTAGCAATACACTGCTACTGCATAATACTCTAACTTTGAAACATCGTCCTCTGCGCTGTTGATGTCTGACATGTTGTCCACCAACTATTGCACTTCTACCTTTGACACTGCCACTGCCAATGCTACATTTGTACTACATGTCACTCTCAAATGTTTCATTTGCTATGCTACTAGCATTGCCACTGCTAACACTACATCCGTACTACAACTCAGTTGCTGAGAGAACCAACTGAAAAACACCCAAAACTAGACAAGTATCCAGTGGATACACCTTGGTGTTGAAATCCTGACTGCTGCTAGTCCTATGCGAAGCTTTGCATTGTGCCTCCACGCATTGTTGCCTCTCTACTTTGCACTGCTTACGTTCTGGCGCTACTAACTATTGCATCTGTCGAATCAACACTCCATGGCACCAACTGAAAACTCCTCTGTTCCGCTACTACTAATCATGGGCTCTCATAGCAAGGTGATGATCCAAGAGGTGGGCTCCTCAAGGATCCTGCCCATCTGTAGCTCTATCGAACTACAGTTCTATATTAGCCCACCTCCCTCTTGGAGGTATCTTGGCTATCATGGCGAACTCCTCCTGTTCAATCTTTGCGGCTGCAACCTTAGGATCATGCTTCTCATCCTTGTCTTTTTTCTTCAAAGGACAATGGGATGCATAGTGGCCCATCTCGCCACATCTGAAACATTTCACCTTGGAGACATCATTCTTTCGTCTTTGTTGCCCCTGTTGTCCCTTCGATCCAATGGTTGCGTTATCCTCCTCTTCTACTTTGGCTTCGACCCACTCGTGCTGCTCATTCCGTCAAGTTTGACCTTGAGCAGGTCTCTCCTCGGCTCTTCTTGTTTCAGAGTTGCCCACATCTCGTCCCAATTTGGCAATGCTTCTTTGCCCAGGATACTCTGGGCAAAGACTTGCCATTCATCCAAGACGAAATTTAGAGCCAGCCTCACTAACTCTGAATCCTGAGGTGTGTGCCCCATAGTCAACAACTCATCACGGGTCTCCTTCAATTTCGTGAGGAATGGATCCACGTGTTCTCCCTCCTGCATCTGCGCAGACCTCAACTTCTGTTCTAAGTGCATCTTTCGCTGCTCAGAAGATCCCTAATACAATGTGGCCAAGGCGTCCCACATCTCCTTAGCAGTCCCTTTGCTAGCAACGTGGCACACCACGCGATCCTTGACTCCATCGAGGATCATCCTCTTCGCCTTCACCATCTTAGCTCTGTACTTTTTCAGCGGATCTGCATCCGCAAGGACAACTACCACACTATAAACATATGTCTTGAGGGCATGCTCATCTAGAAAGAAAGACATTCTAGCCTTCCAGATGATGTAGTTGGAACCCCCGTCCAACCTGTCCTGATCCCTCAAGCCACTAGTTGCCATATCCTCTGAAAAATGTCAAACAATTCCCTCTTTCTCCCTACTGCGTAAATCCTAGGCTAGCTTACACACTCTCTGACGGAGCTGGTAAGCTATTGCTCCTCTGCTCTCAACAAATGAGAAAAAAATGATTTCCTCGGCAAGAAATCACTGAGGAAGTATTCCCTCACTATGTGATCTCCTTCCTTCTCCCAATGACTTTTCTGCCCAGCACTCAGCTTGCAGAAAAGTGCATCCCTCTAACTCTGCGTGGCTCTGCGTAGCTCCCTCTGCCTCGGTAAATTCTTGATCTGATAGTCTTACCTTTCTGTCAGCTCACTCAGAGAGATATACCCACAAAATACAACCCTCCTAGCTAGAACTACGCAATCCCTCAGGGGATTCGAAATGCTACTTGCTGCAACAAGTTGGCCCTTGCTTCAGGGCTCTTCCCTATTTCACATCAACAACTCTGATACCATGTGAAAATTCCTAGATCTAAGAATATCTGGAATCCTACTGCAACCAGCTGAATCTACTTCTCCTAGATTGCAAATTACATTACAAGCTTATTTCAGATTTCTTCTTGAAACATTGAAGTAAATTACTGAAGCAGCCTACACCAAATTAAATATGATTCTGAAACATAGAAATTGAGCAAGGAAATACAAACACATAGGACACTATTATTTTTGGATAATTGTCCCCGGAAAATTCCAATGCAGGAAAACTGGTGCAACAACTCTGAGGGTTTTATTATTATGCAGGAGAAAATCTCAGTACAATTCTAGGATGCTCAACTAGCAATCTGATACAGAGAGAACACTGAACAAAAGACTGGTGAAATGATCTCACCCTGTCACTAGAGAATTAATGATTGATCCGATTGAACTGGAGGGTTTGTGTCACCCTTTGTGTGGCCTTTGCGCAGAACTTCGTCACCCTCGACAGTTTCTGCATCACCCCTCCTGGGTATTACGCTACCCCTCTTCTTGATCCTCTGCTACCCCTCTTCTTGATCCTCTGCTACCCCTCTTCTTGATCGAACTTCTGCCTTCCAAACTCACATCCCAGCTCCCAACAATTGAAACTCGACTTCCCCTCAAGGGTTGCGCTGCCTCTACGTGGGCCAGCACCAGCCTTCCTCTAGACGTCTTTCTGTTCTCCCTCTGCCTCGTACTCTGCAGGAATTCCTTATTCTGGATTCTCACTGCCCCTGTGCTGCAAGAAATCTCCGCAATAGATTTTCTTACTGAGAACTTCTCACTTTAGAAAAATCGATTTCCTTGATCTCTCCGTGTGTCTTCCAAATGACCCTCAAGGCCCATCTTATATCTTCCTATTGGACAACCAACGAGCTAGATTAAATCATAATCAAAGGCTCAGATCATTTTGGCTTGATCCGCATCTTTTTCTAGAAGTTTCACCCATGATTAGATTAATACCCATTAATATTTTAATTTTCCGAAGTTTAGACTTAAGAACCCCATTAAAAATATTAATTATTTTAATAAAATCACTTATGGGTGGAATTTCCCAAAATGCTTTCTGAGTTCTTTGGAATGCATGTGCCCAAGCCTCCCTGCAAAATTGGAGGCTTAGAGCACATCTGATGCTACCCCAAATCAACACTCCGTCTTAGTGAGGAATGTGCTCTAGCAATACACTACTACTGCATACTGCTCTAACTCTAAAGCATCATCCTTTGTGCTGTTGATGTCTGACATGTTGTCCACCAATTGCTACATTGTTGGCTTTGACACTGCCACTGCCAATGCTACATATGTACTACAACTCACTCTCAAATGATGCATCTTCTATGCTGCTAGCACTGCCACTGCTAACACTGCTTCCGTACAACAACTTAGTTGTTGAGAGAAGCAATTGAAAAACACCCAAAACTGGACAAGTATCCAGTGGATACACCTTGGTGCTGAAATCTTGACTGCTTCTAGTCCTATGCTATCCTCTGGAGCCACTGCACTCTTGATGCTCTACACTGTGCCTCCACGCACTGCTGCCTCTCTACTCTGCATTACTTATGTTCTGGCGCTACTAACTACTACATTTGTCGAATCAACACTCCATGGCACTAACTGAAAACTCCTTTGTCCCGCTACTACTTTTTGATTTGGGGTAGCATTGGATTTTCTCTAGCTACAAAATTTGGTGGAGAGGTTGGGGCACATAAGATCTCCAATACCCAGAAAGGGTTTAGGCAGATTCTAAACAGATCAGGAGATATTAAAATAATTAATATTTTTAATGGAGTACCTAAGTCTAGACTTCGGGAAAATAAAATATTAATGTGTATTAATATGAATCTGTGTTAGAATGGTCCAAAAGACATCGATCAAGCTAGATCTAATCTTATCCGTTGATTAGGGACTTAATCTTGGTCATTGAGATGTCAACAGAAAAAGTATAAGAGGAGGTTTGAGGGGCACTTAGAGAACACACTGAGGGAGACTAGTCAGTTCAATTTCTGGAGCGGAGTTTGCTGAGAAATTGAACCAGTGGTCTGGAGAGCAGTCAGGAGGCAGTAAGTACGGAATAGAGAGATAGGAGACGAGCGCAGAAGAGGTAGACGCAGAGCCAGAGAGACTGCGCAGAGACAGAAGGGCTTGCGTCATCCACGCAGAGGCTGCAGGAGTGACGCAGAAGCCCAGAGAGGTTGCGCGGAGCTTCAGTAGGTTGACGCAGAGGGTTTCAGGCTGTAGCAAAGGTCAGAAAGGCCTACGTTGGGTTTAGAAAAGTGCTAGAAGTTTTTCTATCTCCGGGTAAGCAAGTTTGGCACCCTGTTGTACAAGAAAATTGCTGAATAATAAAATCCTACCTTGTTGCACCAGTTTTCCCACATTGGGTTTTTTTGGGGACATTAGTCCAAAATAACTGTGTCAATGTGTGCATATGTTTGTTTCTGTATTACGGTGTGATATCTATAGCAATATTTATTTTAATGTTTGTTGAAGTAATTTCATGAATAACTTATGATGAAATAAGTAGGAATAGTAATTCGGTTGTTGCAATGATAGAATTTTCACATGGAATCAGAGCAAGTAATTAGAGACAGAAGGGGAAAATTAGTTATGGGTCAAGACCATGATGTAGAGGCATCCACCTTAGGGGACTTAGGTAGATTTTCAAAAGATTGCACAAGAGAGAGAGATTTCAATTTCTCTATGTTGGCTTCCAGGTTGGAAGAAGAAGTGGAGTGCACGACTAGCGCTGCATCAACAGAAGTATGGTATATAGACAGTGGAGCCTCGTGGCATATGACGAGAATCCGGTAGTGTTTCTCAGAATATCAAGAAGAGAAGATGAACTTTAAGATCACCATGGGGAACAAGGCAAATTGTACTCCAGTAGGAAAGGGTACCATAGCTTTTTAGACAGAATCAAGAGAATGGTTTCGTGCCACAAATGTGCTGCATGTGCCAAGATTGGGGATGAACTTACTTTCCATGTCACAACTACAAGGCAAGGGCTATGACATCTACTTCATCAAGGAAAAGGTATACATCAAACACCCGAACTGGAAAAAGAAATTGCAGATCGAGATAAAAAATAATCGGCTGTACAGATTACAACTGGAATCTCCAATGGCACTAATAGGCAGTCATGGGGACAAAGACTTGAACGAACTATGGCACAAAAGGATGGGTCACTTGCACCGTGGAGCTCTGAGAATTCTTAGGAGCACTGTAACAAGAGTTCTGGACCTGAGTACGGAACGAGATGATGTATGCAGGGGATGCGCTCTAGGAAAGTATGCCAAGGCGGCATTTCCTAGGAGCAACCACAGGGCCAAGAGTGTACTAGGATTGATACACTCAGATATCTATGGACCTATGTCCATCAAAGCTCTCAACGGTGCCGAGTATTTCCTTATCTTCATTGATGACCACTCGAGGAAAACTTGGATCTATTTTTTGAAAACCAAGGATGATGTTTTCTGTCAGTTCAAGGAGTTCAAGGCTCTAGTGGAGAATCTGACAAGTAAGAAAGTAAAAGTCTTGTGCTCAGATAATGGTGGAGAATATGTCAATAAGGACTTCACTGATTATTGCGCTAAGGAGGGCATCAGAAGAGAGTGGACAGCTCCCTACAATCCGAAGCAGAATGGGGTGGCAGAAAGGAAAAACAAGACTATTGTAGAAGCAGCTAGGGCCATGTTGTATGATCAAGATATGCCAAAATTCATGTGGGCAAAAGCATGCAACACAATTGTCTACGTTTAGAACAAGACTCCTCATCGGGCATTGGGCAAGATTACTCCAGAGAAAGACTTCACTGGGAAGACACTTGAAGTTAGTCATTTTAGGATATTTGGGAGTTTGGCATATTGTCACATACCCGAAGAAAAGAGGAAGAAGCTCGATCAGAATACAGAAGAGGGGTATCTAGCAGGATATAGCGAGAACGCCAAGGCATACAGGATCTATCTTCCAGGGAGCAGGAAGGTAGTAGTACGACGAGATGTAAAGTTCATGGAGGACAGAGCTTTCAGAAGATCTCGTGAAATGCCTTCCAAGGAGCAGTCAAAAGAGGATCCATTGGGCATGCCTCTTCAACCAATGGAAGTGAAGAATCCTTCCTCAAATTAGTAAGATTCTCAGGATGAGGAAGAGGCGTGAACAGAAGCACCTGTTGGCAGAGGAAGAACCAGCAGGGAACTTCGTCAGATTCTGTGTGATGCAGAGAACTTCATCGGAGAGCCAAGGAACAGTAAAAGGGAGTGAAAAAAGCTAGATAGGTATCAGGCATTAGTAGCTCAAGATGGAGAGTCTGCCAGCTTCAAGGAGGCAGCTCAACATCAGGTTCGGCTAGATGCGATGGTGGAGGAGTATAACTCCATAATGGTAAACAATGTCTGAGAGGTGGTGTCAAGACCTCTAGACAGATGTGTCGTAGGTTCAATATGGATCTACAAGATCAAATTTGTTGTGGATGGCAGTATTGAAAAATATAAGGCCAGGTTTGTGGCTAAGGGGTATGTTCAAAAGGAAGGGATTGACTATGAGTAAACCTTCGCCCTGGTAGCCAGGTATACATCTATTAGGACCGTGATATCTCTTGCAGCCCAGATGGGATGGGAATTCCATCAGATGGATGTCAATAGGGAATTTCTGAATGGGGTAATAAAAGAAGTATGCATTGAACAAACAGAGGGCTTTGAAACTCATGAGAATAAGTCTCATGTATGCAGACTGAAAAAAGCCTTGTATGGGCTCAAGCAGGCACCAAGAGCGTGGTATGGTCAAATAGATGGCTACTTGCAGAAGATGGGGTTTGTCAAGAGTGATGCGGATTTGAATTTCTACTATCTGGTCGTAGAGAGCGAGCCACTTATCTTAGTATTATATTTGGATGATCTCTTCCTGATAGGATCATCCAGACTCATTGAAGATTGCAAGAAGAATCTAGCCACAGAGTTCGATATGAAGGATCTGGGACGAATGCACTATTTCCTAGGGTTGGAAGTTTGACAGTAGAAAGGAGAAATATTCTTTGCGCAAGGAAGGTATGCTACAGAAATCCTGAAAAGGTTCAGGATGGGAGATTGTAGACCTATGGCTATGCCAATGATCACCAACTGGAAGAAGATTGACGCATCAAAAGACAAGGATGTCGATCCCACCCTATACCAATAGCTCATTGGGTCCTTGATGTATCTAGTCAATACCAAGCTAGATATTTGCTACGCTGTCAACACCCTTAGTTAGTTCATGGTGGAACCAAAGAGGGATCACCAGGCAGCAGACAAGCATGTTCTCAGGTATTTACAGGGAACAGTTGATTATGGGCTCTTGTACAAAAAGGGGAAGGATATCACGGTGAGTGGATTTACTGATGCAGATTGGGCAGGAAGTTCGGTGGATCGAAAAAGTACCTCTAGGTACTGTTTCAACATTGGATCAAGAATAACCTCCTGGTGCAGTAGGAAACAAAAGTTTGTGGCTCTGAGCTCGTCTAAGGCAGAATATATGGCAGCAAGCACAGCTTCGTGTGAGGCCATATGGCTTAGCAAACTGCTGATAAACCTATTCAGAAGAAATATGGAGGCGACCAGGATCATGTGTGACAATCAGAGTTGCATCACACTCTCTGAGAATCCAATATTTCATGATAGGTTGAAGCATATTGATATCCAGTGTCACTTTGTCAGAGATTGTGTCCAACGAGGAGCTATACAGTTGAGCTACACTCCTACAAGGGAACAAGTGGCAGATATCCTCACCAAGGCCCTTGGAAAGTCAAAACCTGACTACTTCGGGGGAAATATAAGGATGATAAAGAACCCCTTTTAGAAGCAGTGTGTTAGCAGCACAAAGGAAGAGGGAGTTGCAGTGCGATGCAGTGTTGGGAGAAAGGAACAACAATAGCACAGATGCAGAGGGAGTTGCAGTGCAGATGCAGTGTTGGGAGAAAGGACCAACAGCAGCACGGATGCAAAGGGAGATGTTGTACAGATGTAGCAGTGGCAGTAACAAAGTCATGGGCAGTAGTACAGAGGATGTTGGGCAAGAAGGCCTATCATCAGCATAGGTACCAATGCCGGATGATCAGAGTAATACTCAGTGAGAAGTATTGTTAGAGCATAGTCCTCGCTAAGAGGGTGTGTTGATTTGGGGTAGCATCAGATGTTCTCTAGCCATGAAATTTGGTGGAGAGGTTGGGACACATAAGACCTCCAATACCCGGAAAGGGTTTGGGCAGATTTTAAACAGATCAGGAGATATTAAAATAATTAATATTTTTAATGGAGTCCCTAAGTCTAAACTTAAGAAAAATAAAATATTAATGTGTATTAATATGAATCTGTGTTAGAATGGTCCAAAAGACATGGATCAAGCCAGATCTAATCTTAGCCATTGATTAGGGACTTAATCTCGGTCGTTGAAACGTCAACAGAAAAAAGTATAAGAGGAGGCTTGAGGGGAACTTGGAGAACACACTGAGGGAGACAAGTCAGTTCAATTTCCGGAGCGAGGTTTGCTGAGAAATTGAACCAGTGGTCTGGAGAGCAGTCAGGTTGCAACAAGTATGGAACAGAGAGACGGGAGACCAGTGCAGAAGAGGCAGATGCAAAACCAGAGGAAGTCACGCAGAGGTAGAGAGACTGCGCAGAGCCAGAAGGGCTTGCGTCATCCACGCAAAGGCTGTAGGAGTGACGCAGAAGCCCAGAGAGGTTGTGCAGAGCTTCAGTAGGTTAACGCAGAGGGTTTCAAGCTGTAGCAAAGGTTAGAAGGGCCTACACTGGGCTTAGAAAAGTGTTGGAAGTTTGTCTATCTGTGGATAAGCTAGTTTGGCACCCTGTTGTACAAGAAATTTGCTGAATAATAAAATCCACCCTTGCTGCACAGATTTTCCCACATTGGGTTTTTCTGGGGACATTAGTCCAAAATAACTATGTCAATGTGTGCATATGTTTGTTTATGTATTATGGTGTGATATCTGCAGCAATATTTATTTTAATGTTTGTTGAAGTAATTTCATGAATAACTTATGATGAAATAAGTAGGAAAAGTAAATCAGTTGTTGTAGTGATAGAATTTTCACACTACTGATCACGGACTCTCGTAGCAAGGTGATGATCCAAGAGGTGGGCTCCTCAAGGATCTTGCCCATCTGTAGCTCTATCGAACTACAGTTTTATATCACCCCGCCTCCCTCTTGGAGGTATCTTAGCTGTCATGGCGAATCCCTCCTCCTGTTCAATCTTTGCGGCTGCAACCTTAGGATCATGCTCGTCATCCTTCTCCTTTTTCTTCAAAGGACATTGGGATGCATAGTGGCCCATCTTGCCACATCTGAAACATTTCACCTTGGAGACGCCCTTCTTTTGTCTTTGTTGCCCCTGTTTTCTCTTTGATCCAATGGTTGTGTTGTCCTCCTCTTCTACTTTGTGTTTTGACCCACTCCTACTGCTCATTCTGTCAAGTTTGACCTTGAGCAGGTCTCTCCTCAGCTCTTCTTGTTTCAGAGCTACCCACATCGCGTTCCAATTTGGCAATACTGCTCTGTGCAGGATACTCTGGACAAAGACTGGCCATTCATCTGAGATGGAATTTAGAACCAATCTCAATAACTCTGAATCCTGAGGTGTGTGCCCCGTAGTCGACAACTCATCACGGGTCTCCTTCAATTTCGTGAGGAATGGATCCACACGTTCTCCCTTCTGCATCTGCGCGGAGCTTAACTTCTGTTCTAAGTGCATCTTCCATTGCTCAGAAGATCCCTGATACAATTTGGCCAAGGTGTCCCACATATCCTTAGCAGTCCCTTTGCTAGCAACGGGGCACACCACATGATCCTTGACTCCATCCAAGATCATCCTATTCGTCTTCGCCATCTCAACTCTGTACTTTTTCAGCGGATATGCATCCGTAGAGACAGCTACCACACTATCACATATGTCTTGAGGGTATGCTCATCTAGAAGGAAAGACATTCTAGCCTTCCAAATGACGTAGTTGGAAGCCCCATCCAACCTATCCTGATCCCTCAAGCCACTAGTTTCTATATCCTCCAAAAAATGTCGAACAAATCCCTCTTTCTCCCTACTGCTTAGCTGCTAGGCTAGCTTACAGACTCCCTGACGGAGCCGGTAAGTTGTTGCTCCTCTGCTGCTCAGCAAATGAGAAGAATTTGATTTCCTTGGCAAGAAATCACTAAGGAAGTATTCCCTCACTATGTGATCTGCTTCCTTCTCCCAACGGCTTTTCTGCCCATCACTCAGCTTGCAAAAAAGTGCGTCCCTCTAACTCTGCGTGGCTCTGCGTAGCTCCCTCTACCTCAACAAATTCTCGATATGATAGTCTTACCTCTCTGTCGGCTCACTCAAAGAGAGATACCCACGAAAATACAACCCTCCTGGCTAGAACTGCACGATCCCTTAGGGGATTCGAGCTGCTACTTGCTGCAACAAGTTGGCCCTTGCTTCTCTTCTCTTCCCTATTTCACATCAACAGCTTTGATACCATGTGAAAATTCCTAGATCTAACAATCTCTGGAATTCTACTGCAACCAGCTGAATCTACTTCTCCTAGATTGTAAATTACATTACAAGCTTATTTCAGATTTCTTCTTGAAACATTGAAGTAAATTACTAAAGCAGCCTAAACCAAATTAAATATGATTCTGAAACATAGAAATTGAGCAAGGAAATACAAACTCATAGGACACCGTTATTTTTGGACAAATGTCCTCGCAAAAACCAAATGCGGGAAAACTGGTGCAGCAACTCTAAGGGTTTTATTATTATGCAGGGGAAAATCGGGATACAATTCTAGGATGCTCAACTAGCAATCCAATACAGAGAGAATACTGAACAAAAGACTGGTGAAATGATCTCACCCTGTCACTGGAGAATCAATGACTGATGCGGCTGAACTAGAGGCTCTACGTCACCCTGTGCGTGGCCCCTGCGCAGAACTGTGTTACTCCCAACAGTTTCTGCATCACCCCTCCTGGGTATTACGCTGCCCCTCTTCCAGATCCTCTGCTAGCTGAGAAAATCAAACTTCTGCCTTCCGAACTTACACCCGACTCTTGGCAACTAAAACTAGACTTCCCTTAGCAGGAAACTTGACTTCCCCTCAAGAATTGTGCTGCCTCTGCGTCAACACTATGTGGGCCAGCATCATCCTTCCTCTGGATTTATTTTTGTTCTCCCTCTGCCTCGTACTCTCTGGAAATTCCTTCTTTCAAATTCTCACTACCCCTCTGCTGCAAGAAATCTCCTCAATCAATTTTGTTCCTGAAAATTTCTCACTTCAGAAAAATTGATTTTCTTGATCTCTCCACGTGTCTTCCAAATGTCCCTCAAGCCCCTTCTTATATCTTCCTGTTGGACAACCAACAGCCTAGATTAAATCATAATCAAAGGCTCATATTATTTTGGCTTGATCTGTGTCTTTTTCTAGAATTTTCACTCTTGATTAGATTGATACCCATTAATATTTTAATTTTTGTAAGTTTAGACTTAGGAACCCCATTAAAAATATTAATTATTTTAATAAAATCAATTCTAGGTGGAATTTCCCAAAATTCTTTCTGGGTTCTTTGGAATATGTGTGCCCAAGCTTCGCTACAAAATTTGAGGCTTAGAGCACATACGATGCTACCTCAAATCAACACACTTTAGATTGGTTCAAAGGGTCTAGGCCAGACTGGGCACTAACTACCCGCAAGCAGGTTTCGAACAAGAGAAATGAGGGGAGAATCGAGCTAGAAAGGATATACAAATGAAGAGAAGGAACAAATTAGAGGGAGTGGGGATTAAACAGAGAAGTGTGGAAGGTGTTTAAAGAGTAGGAGGAAAAGTGTGTTATAGACAGAGAGATAGAGATGCAAAATTTGTGGGAGGTGGAGTTAGTGGGAAAGTACCTTTGTACTTGACTACATACCCTGCACATTTAAGGAGGCGGGGCAGACATAGATAGCTTCCAGGGAAGATTTTTGTAGAGGAAATAATGCAAGACTGAAGGGAAACACAAAATTATACAACTACAAGAGACTCCCTAGAGTACACACTAATTCAAGAAACTGAATACCAGTGCAGAGGTGAATGTTTTCCTCAAGGACACTTGTCAGGTTGGTGGAAAATCAATTGTTGGTTCAGGTGATTAGTATTTAGTTTCATGATTGCTGGTAAAGGTTTAACTGGAGATCTAACGTCATCAAGGTTAGCCATTTCTCTTTTTTGGTAAGTTGTTTAGTTCTAGTATAAGATCAATTGTACTAGTTTCCATTGTTGGTCTATACAATTTTGCATTAGGCTCTAGACCTTTATTTTAAGTAGGGCCACTGTGACAACAAATTGGGGTGGAGGTTAAACCTATGGAGCCCCTGGTATTAATTGAGGGTGGAAGTTCTTACTTCTAGAGTCCCCCATAGGTTGGTGGGTGGAAGTTACATATCTTTAGAGCCCTAGACTAGCCTTAATTGAGGGTAGAAGTTCTTACTTCTAGAGTCCCCCATAGGCTGGTGGGTGGAGGTTGCATATCCATGGACTAGCCTTAATTCAGGGTGGAAGTTCTTACTTCCGGTATCCCCAATAGGCTGGTGGGTGGAAGTTGCATACTTCTAGAGCCCTAGAATAGCCTTTTTTATTAGTATATCAAATTTGCAATAGACTCTAGACTCCCTTCATTGGGTGGAGCTACTATGGCAGCAACTTCAGGGTGGAGGAAACACCTTTGGAGTCCCTAGTGTTCATTGAGGGTGGTGTTTATATCTTTGGATTCCCTTAGTGGCTGGTGGGTGGGGGTTGCATATCCCTGGAGCCCTGGACTAGCCTGTGTTCGAGTATTCTCTTGTTGAAGGGTGGAGGTGGGTTACGCCTCTAGAATCCCTGGTATATCTGGAAACTTGGTTCTTGAACAATCTTCTCGAGCCCTGGAATCAAGCTCGAGGTTGACAGTTGCACGAGAAGCTGGGTTAGAGCAAGTCTACGGTTGGGAGGTGAGTATTGTCCCAAGCTCAATCGCCCAAGTGCATTTAAAGAAAGAAAATCATGAGTAAAGTAAGTCCTTGCTAAATCTAATCATACTGAATCAATATGGGTAATGAGTTTCTCATGTTTTGTATGTCATGAATGACCATGCATAAATAAATTGGGGATGCTGAAATTTTATGTGCATATGAGGTATTATGCCCGGCTATTCATGCCTACAAAGCATGGTTATTATAATATGATGTTTGTATAGCATGGTGTATAGGTTCATAATATCCTGTATGTGGTTTATGTTATGCAGTATACATATAGTATTGTATATGTATAGAACATATGAAACATTCATTATGTACTATGTGTGGTTTTAAGTCATGCATTCTAGCATAGAGTATATGTGAAAGCCCAACCATAAGCTAAACTGGACCTTTCCTGGTAGGAGGAATGCCATCCACATTAGTTTATGGATTTATGGTAGCATCGGACTGGTGTTCTAGTCTCTAAAGTGTTAGAGAGGCTAAGGAACACGAGATTTCCAAAACGTAGAAAAAGTTTCAAGAGAAAACACTTGGAAACATATCAAATTAATTGATCAATAATTAAAAAGTTGCTAAGTCTAACTTAGGAAAATTGATTAATTAATGGGTATTAATTGAGGAAATTGATTTTTTCTCTATATACTTCCGGAAAGTGACTTGATGAAGTCTAAGATGATTTGAGCCATCAATTATAATAGATCTTGGTCGGTGATGCTCAAGGACAGATTTACAAGAGCAAGTTGATGGGATAGAGATAGACATAGTTGTGAGAGCAAGGGAGCAAGGTTGAATTACCCAGTGTGCAATATTCAGCGAGGGAAGAATTCGAGCCAAGCAAGGCGAGTCTCAAGTGGTTTTCTAGTTTCCAATGTCAGGGAAGGAACGCCGAATTATCTAGCAGGGAGGTCGAATTCTACAATGTGAGTTGCCCATTTTGCTACTGCGAGTTGCTGGGAGAGGGATCGATTCGGTAGCTAGTGCCCAGATCAAGCCCCGGGACGCCGAGGAATTGTTTTTGAAGGTAGAGATAGGCAAGATGACTTGGCAGAAGAAGTTTTTTGCTCAATGTGAAAGTCCTAGAGGCTACAGTGCGCAATTGTACCCAGTGGTGCGAGTGCTAGGGAGACTGCGAGTGGCCAAGGAGAGGCCAGATTGATTTGCTTAGAGGGAGAAGGATTCTCCTAGTGTTTTCCAGTTGAGAAAATTGTTGGAGCTGAGCCAGAAAGGCCAGCAATTGTAATTCTCCATATTTGCTGCATAATAAAATAAACCTTCATCCGCTGCACCGGTTTTCTCTTTGAGGTTTTTCTGGGGACTTTTATTCCAAAATATCAGTATCAAATTTTTGAGGTTTTTCTGGGGACTTTTATTCCAAAATATCAGTATCAAATTTTTATGTGTGTGCATCTATTTCTCAGTTCCTAATATTACTTCTGCAGTGTATTTTATTTGTGAAGAATGCATCAATGATTAATTCATTATTTGCCATAAACAAATAAACTACTAACAATTAGCAGAATAAACTCCAGTTTGGTGCATTCAGGGAAATTTCACAGTCCATGCCTAATGAATTACAAATTACAACACTGGACAGGGCAGAGTTTAGTTATTTGATTATCATACAAACAAAATATATGTATATAGTCTATCAAAGGGAAATCACATACGAGACGAGTTCAATATTTAACTATAACTCTCTTATGTGCACTCAGCTTTCCATGATCAGGTGAAACCATAACAATGTTAGGAGAAGAACAGTTCCTTAATACTATGCTCTATAGCTCACGTCTCCTTCCAATAAACATTCTTACTTGCTGAACTTACAGTGCTCAGGATAGTACACCGTCTCACAGGTTTACCGTGATGGAATGGTTGCTTCAGGAGCGTATTACTGCTCTTAACTATGGCCCTCAGTGTGCCTGGAAAACAATACCATGATATCTGAAAGTCTGGACTAAAACGTTGGTAGGAACAGAGCTCAGAGTGAGTGACTAAGGGTTATGTCTGGTATAGATATGACATAAATACGTGCACGGATGGAAAATTAAGCCCAATTCACTGTGATATATATATATATATATATATATATATTCCTGCATAGAGATCAGCATATAAGTTTACTGGTTGCATGGACCCTGAGTTTGATTAATACCTGTGCTAGATATAGCTGGGGCACCGAGTGTGTTTTCCTTAATCAACGACGTTAATCATAGCACAGATTTTATTTAACTAAACAGACGCTGGTGTGTTATCGCACATTTTATGTTTACACCTTTAAAAAGAGTGGGTTTGTTGAAGAATCATTAATAATGTTTTGCCAAATGTGGTGAAGAACATATTTTATAATTTGGGAGCCCTTAAGGCCATTCCTAAAGTGATAATCGTCGTGGGTTTTCAGTATGATGTCCTTGTCGGTAGTTCTCTTGTACATCCATATTCAATATATGGAAGTATAGACGATGTACACTTTCTCTTTAACAAAATACCTCAATGAAACATGGTGTCATGAAATACCACGATTGCAGGGTATATGCTGGAGGGGCATAATTGCAGGATATGCCATGCATGGGCCATGGCTATGGTAATGAGGCTGCCAAATCCTTTGAGTAAAAGCAAGACTGTAACATGAAGCCAAACAATGTCACCCTAGTTTGTGTTTTGTTTGCATGTTGTCATTCAGGTCAAATTAAAAAGGGGCAACGGTACTTTTATTGCATGAGGGAGTATCACGATATTACACCTATAATGGAACATACGGACGCATAGTCAACTCTATTGGCCGTGCTGGAAACTTGGATGGGGTCAAAGACATCCTTGATAACATGCCACCAATACCTGATACTTCTTTGCGGGTGAGTTGGCTTGCTGCTTGCAGAATACATATCAATATAGAACTGGGAGAACAGGTAGTGGAAAATATTTTTGAGTTGGACTGTAATAAAGCTGAACTTAATGATCTACTGTCAAACCTCTATGCTGCAACTGGTAGGTGGAATGACATTGAAAAGGTGGCAAGCCAATGCAATATGGGATGCATGCTAAATAGTATTTGAAGCAAAGGAACAAATCCTTGGCCACCATATCAGAGAGTCACTAATTTCATTTGGAGTAAACAATAGATTCCCTTGAACTAGTGTTTAGTTTATCAAGGCCTTTAGGTATGCATTTATAGCCAAGATCAAGTCAAATATTTTTGCACAAGAAATTGTTTGTAGAGAAGAAAACCTTTGCCATCATTTTAAGGGTAGATAGTGTCCTGGTCGAGACTATATTGACATTAAATTGACATTAGACGGAACAAATAGATAGAGAAAAGTTTGAATCTCAAGTAACTTGAACTACATTGGTCATATTGGCTTCCTTCATGGGCTTTTGGAGAATGCCATGCAGCTCAGTGACAATGGAATTCTTGTATTTCATAAGCGGAGCTTATCTATCCCAGTGTGTACCTATCTAGCTTGTCCCTAATGTGAACTGGGCAATGTATGCGTTATTTATCTCCTATTTGTTAAGAATAAGAAAATTGCAGCTACAATAAAGAAAGACATGGTGAAGAACTATGCAGCTCTGCTTTATCACTCACAGAGATCATACAACAAATATGGATGGTTGAAACATTCAGCTTCCATGGAATATGAACCACCATTTTAACAAATAAAGACAGAATACAAAATTTTCCATCTGGTTGGATGCCCTGTGTTAGTTTATGTAGCTCAGATAAGTTTTATAGTCTCACATTGTGTCTATGAAGCTAGGGAACACATTTTCTCCAATACTCGGAATTGGTTTCACAAGAAATGGCCTTGATTAGATTTAATTAAGGAATTAATTAAATTTTAAGCCATTAATTAAATTTGCCAAGTTTAACTTAGGGAAATAGCTTAATTAATCAATATTAATTGGGGAAAATGGATTTTGCTCTAGATACTTCTATAAAAATCATTTGATGGAGTCAAGATGATCTTAGCCATAAATTGTGATTAGAGCATGCCTATTGATTCATCCATAAGAGATTATAAGAAGAAATCAATAAAAGATTATAAGAAGAAATCGATGAGCATTTGGAGAACACAATGAGACACAAAATTGTAGTAAGAGCAAAGGCACAAAGTCACGGTAGGACATCAGCAGCCGGGGTTTCAGCAAAAATTGCTAGTGTGACTCTTCCTAGAGATTTCCAAGGAAAATTGAAGATTAATTCTTTTGTAGTGAAAAGCCAATTTTCCAGTAGTGCGAGTTGCTCCAGCGGGGGTGCAAATTGTTCGGTGAAGAGAAATTCCGGAGCAAAGAAATTTGCATAGGAAAGATCAATTTGCACCGGAGAATTGATTTGTCGGGAGAGACAAATATTTTCCAATAGAGGCCGTATTTATTTTCCCAATCAGTGCAAGTTGCTAGGAGGGCCAAGTTTCTCAACCAAGGCCGCACATGTGAACCGAAATCACCTTTAGAGGGAGGCCGAATTGTTTTCGGTGGGTTGAATAGCTTCCAAGAGGTCTGAGGGATCTTGCAGAAGTGAAGAAATAATTTCACTGGAGCTTTGCCAGTGTCAGGCAACTTGCAGAAGTGAAGAAATAATTTCAATGGAGCTTTGCCAGTGTCAGGCATGCAGTTACAATATTTTTTATAATAAAACCGTCATCTGCAGACTGATTTTCCCTTCGGGGTTTTGGACATTTGTCCGAAAATATTGGTGTTTTATATTTGTATGTGTGTGCATATACTGCTAAGTTCCTGTATTTATTTTTCGTAAGTTCCTGTATTTATTTTTCGGGGAGTTGTATTTTATTCGTAATTTGCCACGGTTGACATAATTTGAAAAGATTGGAGAATAATAACTAGAAATTGCAATAGTTATTAAAATTTCACATCCTGATGTTGATGTATAAATATTAAGTTAGAAATTTTTATTTAGATATTGATGATCTATTGAAATTCCCTGTACATTTATGAGGCATATTTACATTACGTAAGGTTTGACTGTTTGTTCTATTGTTAGAATTATCTCTATTGTACAGATCCTTTTTCCCGAAAACCTGCTACAACTAGCAGAAACATTACCAATTAAAGACTGGACTGTGGATGGATTACTTTTATTATTTTATATTTGATAATAGTAGTAATAGTTGGTGGTGTTAATTTTACACGGTACATATATCATTCAAGGAACATCAACAGATCCAGAATTTGCTCTACAAGGGAACATGATCCTCATTTGGTTATGTTCCTTAATCTCAAATCCAGCCCTGCTCTTATGCCACGTGCATAGGTGATTTTGTGGCTCATCGGTAATTCTAATGTTGTGGAAAAACTGTGGATAGGTTACCTTGTGGTTAATCAGTAATTCTTATAATGAAAACAAATTGATAAGCTGACAATTTAGAGGGTCATTGCATCATTCCATCCTTGCAACCTCAATACTTACTTTAAGTTCACCAAACTAGAAGTATTTATGGCTGATTAATGGGTACCCAGTTTTCCAAGGATTTGAATTATCATGAGATTTTGACAAAAAAATAAAAAAATAAAAAAAAATTTACCCTATTTTCATAACTACACCTTGTATTTTGGATTAGCATAGTAATCACTTTTAGTTAAGTAGGGGGTGTATTACAAAGTGGTAGCAAAACTCCCAAGTTCAATACTTGGAACTAATGGGCTCTATCACAAAAAGGAAAGAGGCTGAGACACTTTAAGCGACTCAAGATAAAGTGTCTCAAGATACCTTGTCAATGGAGGAAGAGTCCAAGCTTCTAAAATCTATGGCTAATGGACTCTCAAATGTCAAATAAGAGCAAACTACATATGCGCTTGTAGGACCTGCAATTAGAGCACAAAATCAACCACTCAGGAACCACCCTGAATTCAATGGGCCCCCAAACATTTTGCAAAGACTAAATAGAGTGGAGGAGTCTAAGTTTATTTGCTTGTCTTTTAAAATTTGTTGGCCAGGTTAGTTTGGAAAATTCAATGTAAAATCTAATGTCCTATCCTCTTAAGTGCCATATTTCGCAATTGTTAAAATGCCCATATGGATATTGTATAAAATATGCATGGTAAAAGATCTACATCCTTATTTTTATACTCAGATAATGAATATGGTGGTGGTCAGATACAAAGTTGCCCATTTGGTTAGAGGGTATTATTGATTTGGGGTAGCATCGGATGTGCTCTAGCCATGAAAATTGGTGGAGATGCTAAAACACATGAGATCTCCAAGACCCAAAAATGGTTTGGACAAATTGTACCCGGTTTGGAAGATATTAAAATAATTAATATTTTTTATGGAATTCCTAAGTCTAAACATAGGAAAAATAAAATATTAATGGGTATTAATATAAAACTGGGTTAGAAGGTTCCAAAAGTCATGGATCAAGCCAAATATAATCTTAGTTGTCGATTAGAGATTTAATCTCAGTCGTTGAAAGACCAATGAAAAAAGTATAAGAAGAGGCTTGAGAGTCAGTTGGAGAACACACCAAAGTGATCAGTCATTCATTTTGCTAGAGTGGGGTTGCTAAGTAAAAGTGAATCAGTGATCAACAGTGAGGGGCAATGAGCACTGGACAGAGAGGCAGAGACAGTGCCAAGAGACCAGCACAAAAGCAGAGAGCAAGAGGCAGTAGCGAGTTCAGGGCACGTAGAGGCCAGAGGGACTGCGTCATTCGTGCAAAGGTTGTAGGAGTGACGTAGAGGGTCCTAGAGGTTGCGCAGTGCCTCAGAGGGCTAATGCAGAGGGTCCTGGGGATGACGTAGTGTAGCAGGAGGTTGATGTAGAGGCCAGAAGGGCCAACGCTGAGCTTCAGAGTCGCTGGAGAGGGTCTCGTGGGACAAGTTTTTTGAATACTTGTTTCCGAATAGAGAGGTATTGCTGCCATATATTTTTCTCTGTCAGGTGAGGTGGTTAGACACCTAGTTGTACTCAAGGAAATACTGCATAATAATATACCCTCAGAATCGCTGCACCAGTTTTCCTGCATTGGGTTTTTCAAGGGACATTTGTCCAAAAATAACGATGTCACTTATGTGTTTGTTTTCTTTCCGGTGATAGTTTGTAGATGTTGAGATTGTATTGTGTTTATTTCGTTATTTATATGTTTTAAATAACTTGTTCGAATTTAACAAATAGAACAAATAGACTAACATAATACAGATTAATTTTATAACGGATAGACTTAAAAAATTCAACAAGTACAATATCTTCCATTATGGTAAAACTCTCCTGCTTATTGATATGCTATCAATGTTGTATTTAGTTTTTTCATTATCTAATGGGCCCATTTTTATTTGGTAGTTTCTTAACTCAGAGTTAAAGGATTGTGTCTCATTGACCCCAGATATTTACCTTTGTGGCCCCCGATGCTAGTAGAAAAAGTAGACCAAAGAAACTTTTAAGACCATTGTTCCATCTGGATTCTAAAATACCCAAACATATAGTGGCTCCATTTATCACTGATAAAAGCACACTTCAAAGGCGATTGCCAGAAATATGCATATACATGTTGTACACTCTTTATATATATTTATAAATATATATATAATACAAAATTGTTGGGAACATCTTTGACCAAGTCTCCTAGATGTGCAAAGGTAAAATACAAAAGTTAGTTGAGGGATCATTTTTATGAAGTCATCTATACAAGACAAAATTCAAAGGGTAAAGCACAGATATGATACATATTTGGACGAGGTCCATTTGACCGAGTTTCATAGTTCTTCCTCCTGGAGGAATGGTGGTGTCTTGATGTGTGACTGAAACTGATTCCTTCAAGTATCGAGGCTCATGCAGCTTGACCTAATTGACATTCACCAAATCATGGATACCAAACTGACGTAGTTTAGACCAGCCTGTCACGTGGTGGTATATTGCTCATACTGGATTGACTTGAGTTTGTGATTTAGCTGATTCTTTTTAACTTGTATTTTTTTTGTTGTGAAAATGATGCTAAACTTTGACACCAACTTAAAAATGAGGAGGTATTGGATGTCCGTCATGTAATGCCATGTACTTCGCTTGTGTTTATCGATGTCATAGACTTTATTGTAAATTTTGGCCAAGTTCTGAATAAAGGAAGAAATCTTATCTTGATTCTTCTGTTGGTGGGATTTGAGGGTAACATGTAATTAAGTAGTAGAAACTAGGGCTGAAATTGCAATATAAATTAGGGTTTATTAGGTTACAGATTTTTAAATAATTTCCTTAAATGCAGGACATCCAACCCTAGAATGGCATTGAACATAGAAGGATTATGTATTAATTATCACCTGCAGGTTGTGGGATGCATTCTCTTATGAATGCGAAAATTCAAGAATTGATGCATACTGATTTGACGTGGTATCCTAACTGACTATGAGATTGCAGGTACTAGGGCTGCTGGCCTTAATAAGAGGGCCAAACCTTCCTAAAGTGTTTTAATAGCTGATTTAAAATGGTAATGATATTTCTACGACTTGAACTTGCCGTGATTGCTCTCCGCATCTTAACTCAAAAAATCTTCAAATTGGTTTTTAGGTAGTTCTGGGGCTATCATTGGTACATACATTGTAGCTCGTCATTGATACATACACTTTGTATCTTCTATCGATAGGTCAGCACATGGCATAACTCGCAAACAACTATAAGATGTTGGCTTCACTTTTCTTGTACAAATCTGCTGAAACAATTTACAGTTATTTAGAGCTTTGATAAAGATTTTGTATGAGAGATTTATCTGAGTATTACATGCTGGAAACGATTTTATATAGCCATCATTAGTTCACTATAATACACTTGACATTGCTGGTTGAAGAGGCTGTCCTTTTATCTCTGGAAAAACTTCCATATTTTGGCTAATATACCAGCAATCGTATACAATTTTCTGATTTGGTTACTTAGGCTGTGACATTATGAGAGTCACAAAGTTCCGAAGCATATCCAAACTTACACGGCTGCATTACAACAGTTTGTTGAAGACACATTTGTGGAGTTTTTCAGACCTACATAACAGCTCGTTTCCATTTGTTTATATGTTGATTTTTAAGCTTACAATCGTGAGCCTAAAATTCTGTTTATCATTCCTGGAAATTCACACAAAATTGTGCCTCAATGAGCCCTGTTTGTTCACATAAAGTTGTAATTTGAAATAGCTCTGAGGTTCACCAGTCGAACCAGCAAGTAGTACATTCATGAGAATGGTCTCATACGGTTTAAAAGTTGAAGCAAAATAAACTCTAGTAACCATATTGTGTTAAGCAATTTCCAGCTCCACTAATATAGAGTATAATTTTCGTGGCTTGTGTCTCTTCGGCCTCCTTCGCTGTTTTAATTAATGGTTCTCCCTCTTCCTTTTTTTCCTTGTTCCAGTGGCCTTCGCCAGGGATGTCCCCTGTCCTTCCTTCTCTTCCTTTTAGTTATAAAAGGCTCTTAGACTTGTTTCCAAAGAAAGGAGGGATCGATATCCGGCGTCAAAATTTCTGTCAACATGATCATCTCTCACATGTTTTTTGTCGATGACGTGCTAATTTTTGGTGATGGTTCTCTTAATGAATGGATAGCCTACAAAAGGATCACCTGCGTCTTCTGTAAGAGGAATGGAGGTCAACCTGGAAAAATCTTGCTTTCTGTTCCATAGAATTGATGATCATATTATGACAAGTGTTCTAAACATATGGCCCTGCAAGATGGAGAATCTGGAAAGTGGAATTAAGTATCTTGGATTTTGGCTCAAACCAAATAATTACCGGAAAGAGAACTGGCTCTGGCTTGTGAAGAAGATAGAGAAAAAAATCAGTTGTTGGTGTTTTAGATGGCTATCGCTTGGAGGGCGGTTGGCTTCAGTAAAATCGGTGCTAGAAAGCATCCCTGTATTTTGGATGAGCTTGATTAAAATTCCCTCCTTTGTGATATGATCAACATCATCAGGCAAAGAATGTTCCAGTTCCTGTGGTCCGATAAGGCAGAAAAGGATAAGATTCACCTTGCTACTTGGGAGTCCATTTCGAAGCCCAAAGAAGCGGGTGGTTGGGGGTTCAAAAATCTTTTCTGGGTCGGGAAAGCCTTAACTGCCAAAAACCTTTGGGGTGTCATTGAAGGCAATAGTCTCTGGAGCTTAGTGATCAGAGACAAGTACCTAAAAAATCGAGCTATGCGTGATTGGATTCGAAGAGTGGCTTCAGCTGCCCCTTTCGCCTCTTCTGCGTCTATAGTTTGGAAAAGCCTCATGAGCTCCTTCCGCTGGATCTTCAAAGGTATCTTGTGGAAAATTGGCAATAGTTGTCAGGTCCGTCTTGGGAAAGACCCCTTTGTTCGAGGAAGCCAATCATGTTTCCTGTCTGAAGCCTTGATCTCTCACCTCAACTCAAACGACATCTTTCTATTGGCGCAAGCTTTTAGTTCTTTCCCGTGACCTCGGGCACTGGTTCACTTCCTCAAAATTATGGCTACAAGGGGACTTAGCCATTGAATGGGATCCTTATGTTCTCAATATGCATCTTAACAGTATCAGTCTATCAAATCAAAATGATAGTCTTGTATGGTCTTGGGGCAATTCTTCAGAAAGCATCACAACCAAGTCAGTTACGCAACTATTGCTTCTTCCCATTGTCAAGCTTGTGCTAGCGGGTGGTATTCTTTAATCTAGAAATGGAATCTCCACTCGAAATTAAAAAAGTTTTTATGGCTTGTACTGAAAAATGAAAAATAAAATTCTAACTTGGGACAATTTGCAGAAAAGAGGCTTTCAGGCCCCAATCTATGTGTTTTTTGCAAAAGGGACGAGGAAAGTATAAACCACCTTTTCCTAAAATGTGAGGTGGCAGTGGGCTTATGGACCTCTGTGCTTGATAGCCTGGTAATCAAGTGGACTGGCCAGTTTAACTCTTTCTCTGGCTGTCCTTGTTTTTGGTATACAAATATGAGAAGTGCGCACTCCATTCCTGTATTCACTGCCTGTAAATTTTGGGGTATGCGTACAAGCTGCTTTTTGAGAATTCTGAGCCAGATATTCAACTGTCCTTCTCAAAGGTCAGAGCGTTTTAGAAAGAGTTTCCTCCCAAGACCACTGATCAACGCAAAAGGAAGCCAATATGACCTGGAATTACACTTCAGTACCCTGTCGCCTTCTTTGATGGTGCAGCGCAACAGGGCTGGTGTGCAAGAGGGCTTATCATTTTAATTGATAGGAATCACTTCATCAATGCCAAAATGAATTTCGAGCGGGGCTGTAATACAAAAGCTGAGCTCGTGGCTGCCTAGGCAGCTATGACAATAGCCAAATCTATGGGTATTTGCAGCATAATTATTGGAGGGGCTCAAAAATAATTATAGATTCGCTGTATGGGAAATCTAACCTCCAAGTTCTAAATCTCTCATTGGTAAACCAAAATTGTAGAACTCTGCAGCAGTTTCCATTCTCTTTCCTTCTTCCTCCACGTCTATAGGGAATTCAATTTGTAGGCTGACTATCTTTCCAAAAATGGGCTTCAAATGCAGCCAGGCACGTCTCCCTGGACGAAAGTTGTTCCGGGGAATCCATCCATGCTGGGACCTATCAACTGTTTTGACCTGCTCAGTTTTCTATGTTGCAACTAAATCTGTCTCGGTCTTTTTGGTTCTCTCAATCCTGGAGTTCGCATGTTTTGTGGTCTCGGAATCTCATTGCTCTGTTCGATCTGAATAAGTGATCTTGGTCTAATTTTTTAGTGCCTTGCAGGGGTGTTTTTGTTCCGATGTTTCACTCTGTTGGAATGGTTCTGTTTGGTATAATCCAAGTCCAAGTTGTCTTCTTAGTCCTCTTGTTTTCAGATCCTTCCGTTGATCTGGGCCTATTTAAATATCCTTGATTCTCCTCATGAATAGCACGATATTGCTTTAATATATATATATATATAATTATAATGAAAGTAGGCAATTAATAATTCATTTAGTTTTGGGCATCCACAAGCTATATGAGAACAATCCTATATAGGGAATCCCCATACAGGTGGGTCTTTGGTTGTCCCGAAGAGTGGAAAGATGAACCTAGGTGACACCGTGACAGTTGTTGCTCTTAAGTGCCACAGATTTGTCATTGAGTGCACAAAACAAAAATTGAAAATTATGTGGTCATAGTAAGCATGATCACTTTGTACCTTTACTTCTTATGGCCTTACAAACTTATTGTTTTGCTTTCCGGTAGTTAGTGTATACTGTGCAATGATATTACATTTCGTTACATGCTTTTTCGCTGTTTTATTAAATATATGTTGAAAACATCTTACACCATTCATTTAGTGTTACTTGATAAAATCTCTAGGCTATTTGAAGGTTTCAGTTATCTCTGAACCACTGATTTATGTCATACTAGTTCCAATGTTTACTGCCATTGATGGAATCAGTTGTCTATGGACAACAATATAAAATATTTTATATTGTATGGTTAAAGGAATCTATTGTATGGTTAAAAAAAGAGAATGGTAATATTAAACCCCATTTTCATATCTCTATAATGGAAATTGGGTTAACTTGGTGACTATTTGCCTTATCGGGTGGATAAGCATGTTTTGTTTTATTGTATATAGTCATAGAACAATGAAGATGGTGTTCCCTCCAAGGGGGAGGGGTTGTGATGACCCCAATCATTTTGCTTTTGTGTAGTTATTGTAATTATTGTTTTGGTCACTGTGTGCTTGTGTAAATGTTGTAAATATGACTCGAGTTATTTTGTACTCATATGAGTACCGTAAATACTTTTCCTTGTTATTTTGTAATTATGTAAATATCATTAACATTTTGAAAGTAATCAATATACTCTTCTTGGTCATGTTGCAACTATGGAAATATACATGCACAGTGTGGTAGACCTCGTGTAAATGTTACAAAATATATATATATTTATATGGACATAGGCACATGGGCAGGGCAAAGCAAAAATTGGTTCCATGGCTGAGAAGATTTTTGCTACATAGTTTTAGAACAAGCCTTGGAGGCTGGCAGATGGCAGGAAAGGGGGAAAAGGCCAAATGCATGAGGTTAATTGGCCTGCAAGAATGGGCTGGTAGACATAAAAACCAAGGTCCATTGATGATAGGTCTAATCACCACAAAAATTTGGAAACAAATGATAGGTGGGACACTTTATATTGGTCTAGAGGTTCTGGGCCACACTAGACACTAACTACTTGCAAGCAGGATTCGAACAGGAGAAATGAGGGGAAAAATGAGTTGGAAAGGAAGTGTGGAAGGGGATCGAACATGGAAGTGTGGAAGGTGTTCAAAGAGGAGGAAAAGTGTGTTATAGATTGGGAGATAGAGATGCGAAATTTGTGGGTGTTGGAGTCTGCGGGGAAGTAACTTTGAACCTTAATATGTACCTCGCACATTTGAGAAGGCAAGGCACACGTGCATAGCTTCCAAGGAAGATTGTTGTTGAGGACATCACACATGACTGAAGGCCAATGCAAACTTATATAGCTACAGGAGACTCCCTTAGAGTGCAGACTAATTCAAGAAACTGAGTACTGATGTAGAGGTGAACGTTGTCCTCAAGGACACTTGTTAGGTTGGTTGAAAATCAATCGTTGATTCAAGAGATTAGTATCCAGTTTTGTGATTGCTAGTAAAGGTTTAACTAGAGATGTAAGGCCATTGAGGTCGGCCATTTCTTTTTCTTGGTAAGTTGTTGTGATTAGTTCTAATATAAGAGCAATTGTACTAGCTTTAATTGTTGGTATATACAATTTTGCAGTAGGCTTTGGACCTTTCTTTTAAGTAGGGCCATTGTGGCAACAAATTGGGGTGGAGGTTAAACCTCTGGAGCCCCTTGTATTAATTGAGGGTGGAATTTCTTACTTCTAGAGCCCCCCATAGGCTAGTGGGTGGAGGTTGCATATCTTTGGAGCCCTGGACTAGCCTTAATTGAGGGTGGAAGTTATTATTTTTGGAGTCCCCCATAGGCTGGTGGGTGGAGGTTGCATATCTATGGAGCCCTGGACTAGCCTTAATTGAGGGTGGAATTTCTTACTTTTGGAGTCCCCCTTAGGCTAGTGGGTGGAGGTTGCATATCTCTAAAGCCCAAGACTAGCCTTAATTGAGGGTGGAAGTTCTTACTTCTGGAGTCCCCTATAGGTTGGTGGGTGGAAGTCGCATACCTCTGGAGCCCTGGACTATCCTTTCTTGTTGGTATATTGAATTTATGGTAGACTTTGGACTGCCTTCACTGAGTGGAGCTACCATGGTAGCAACTTCATGGTGGAGGAAATACCTCTGGATTCCCTAGTGTGGATTGAGGGTGGGGTTTATATCTTTGGATTCCCTTAGTTGTTGGCGAGTGGAGGTTGCATATCTTTGGAGGCCTAGACTATCTTGTATTCGAGTATTCTCTGCTTGAAGGGTGGAGGTAGGCTAAGCCTCTAGAATCCCTAGTACAGCTGGCAACTTGGTTCTTGAACAATATTCTCAAGCCCTGGAATCAAGCTCGGGGATTATAGTTGCATGAGAATTTGGGTTGCAACAAGTCTACGGTTAGGAGATGAGTATTGTCCCAATCTCAATCGCCCAAGTGCATTTAAAGAAAGCAAATCATATGTAAAGTAAGTCCTTGCTAAATCTAATCACACTTAATCAATATGGGTAATGATTTGGTCATGTTTTGTATGTCATGAAAATAAATTGGGGATGCTTAAATCTTAGGTGCATATGAGGTATTATGCTTGGTTATGCATGCCTACAAAACATGGTTATTATAATATGATGTTTGTCTAGCATGGTGTATAGGTTCATAATATCGCTTATGGGGTTTATATTACGCATTATACATATATTATTGTGTATGTATAGAACATATGAAATGTTCATCATGTACTCTGTGTGGTTTTATGTTGTGCATTCTAACATAGAATGTATGTGGGAGGACTGCCTTAAACTAAGTTTGACCCTACCCTATAGGAGGAATATAGTCCAAACCTAATGGATTACAACTTACAACACTGGACAAGGTATAGTTTAGTTATTTTATTATCCTACAAACCCTACCCTATAGGAGGAATACAGTCCAAAACTAATGGATTACAACTTATAACACTAGACAAGGTATAGTTTAGTTATTTTATTATCCTACAAACAAAATATATGTATATAGTCTTTCGCAGGGAAATCACATATGGGACAAATTCATTATTTAACTATAACTCTCTTGTACGCACTCAACACTCCATGATCAGGTGAAACCATAACACTGTTAGGAGAGGAACAATCTCTTAATACTATGCTCTATAGCTCACATCTCCTTCCAATAAGCATTTTTACTTGTTGAACCTACAGTGCTCAGGATAGTACACTATTTCATTGGTTTATTGTGATGGAATGGTTTCCTTAACATAGTAATACTGCTCTTAACTATGGCCCTCAGCGTGCTTAGATAACACTACCACGATATATGGAATTTTAGACCGAAACGTTGGCAGGAATAGGGCTTAGAGTGAGTTACTAAGGGTTATATTAATATAGATATGTCATAAATACATGCACAACTATGGAAAATTAAGCCCAATTGACTAATATAATATATATATTATATATATATATATATAATATATTAGAGTAGAGAGGAGAGAGAGAGAGAGAGAGATAAGTTTACTGGGCACATGAACCCTGAGTTTGATTAATCCCGGTGCTAGGTATAGTTGTTGCACCGAGTGTGTTTGCCTTAATCAATGGCGTTAATCATAGCACAAATTTTATTTAACTAAATATACGTTGGTGTGTTATCTCACATGTTATGTTTACACTATTAAAGAGTGGGTTTGTTAAAGAAGCATTAATAATGTTTTTCCAAATATAGTGAAGAACTTATGTTTAATTTGGGAGCTCTTAAGGCCATTCTTGAAGTGATAATCATCATGGGTTTGCAGCAATGTCGCAGGGTTCACCGAATTTGAACCTTGAGGTTCAAAAATCAGCGAACCCCCAAAAAAATCAAATTCGTTCAGGTTCGTCGAACCTAAAATACAAACCCGAAGGTCAAACTTGATCGAATTTGAACTTAATTAAATTCAAACCTCATGTCGAACCTAATCAAATCCGAACCTCAAGTTGAACCTAAAGCTAAATTTGATAAAAAAAATGAGGTTTGCACTTGTGGATTATAACTACTTGCATTATTGACTTCCTTTTCTTAATTTTGAAATTTGAAGATGTTATCCATAATTTTGCAATATGGTTGTATTGTAATTTGTATGTTTAAATTTTGATTATGTTTTAGTTTTGTGATAATTTCAGAGATTACAAGTATTTGACATTATAGACATTGTTTTAAATTTTGAAGAATGAAATTATTCCATTTCGTTTTAAATTTGCAAACTACTATGGTGTATGGGTATACTTAACTAATGTCATTGATAATTAGACGTTATTATGATTAAGTTGTTCATATATGTTTACTAATCATAATTATTACTCATGTGTTTATTATTGATTTGATTATATATATATATATATATAGTTGTCGTTGCGACAAACACCCTCCAAAATTTTTCTTACACTTGAATTTTAGAGCCTCCTTGTAATCTTATGATCTATCGTTTCAAGTTGTTCACAGTTACTTCATAATCAATTGATGTTTTTCTAAAGACTCTAAGAGTTGAAACCACTTTATTTCACATGCTTAGATTTTCATGCATTCATAAGCACAACTCGTTCTAGCAAGCCCAGCAGTCAATGTGTTGTAGCGGCTACAACCACCCTCCAAAATTTTTCCCTAGCCTGTTTTAGAGCCTCCCTACCAACCTTACACAACACTTTGTCTTTCTTCGTCAAGTACTCAAGCTTCAATGTTTTCCTCGCACAAAGGAAGCCTGTCAATCACAGTGGATCCATTCCCCTCACAGGTTGCTTACCCAGGCTTGGTCCAACTGCAAGTTGAGCAACTTCCCCTTGAAAATTGCGCATTTCTAGAGGGCAACCAGCCTTCCCTCTAGGAATTGTGCAATCCTCTCTGACAACCTGCTGGGCTCCAGGATTGCGCAATCCTGCCAGCCAACCCTCCCAGCAGGATTTGCACAAATTTTCCCAGTAGCAGGTTGTTTAGCCCAAGATTTGTGCAAATATGGGCAGCAGTTAGCTGCTCTGCCCAGAAATTGCGCAAACCTCCTAGGCAGTCAGCCTAGCTCCCAGCCAGGAATGCGCATTTTTCCCAAGCAGTTGAGCACTTGCATGCATGGATAGTCTGGTTGACCGGTTCCACCTAGGACCGAGGAAACTTGACTTGCATGCATGCATGACTTGATCTTCTTGGAATAGCAAGAGACAGCATGCATAAGGCATCCCATGATTCAAGGAGCTATTTTTAGCAGCGGGAGTTACATGCAAAGTTGTTTTAGAAGTTTCCCTTCAAGTGTCGCTTTTTCCTAGATTTGTGGCATGCACGTCATGAGACCAAAATTATTTATTCGACACATCAAAGCTCATTCATTCACATCGATCTTGGAGCTCTGACATCCCACAGCACATCCAGGACTCTTCGACACATCTGGCTCAACTATTCACAGGTAAGTGGCCTCAATTTTTCTTTTCAGCATTTTTATCGCTTTTTGTGTATTCGCTTGTGCGAGTATTGTTTGCTTCATTTCTTTAAACGCCTGCTACGTTTACATATATTCTAGCTTGTCCTAGATCTGTTTCAGTTTTCGTTGATATCTCATTGTTGTAGCATGCGTGACACTGTTTTTCACGGACGTTTGCCCAACCGACGAACTACCTCACCCACATGCATGTTGATCTGTCTATTGATTCTTTCATTCATGTTTTGCATGCACTGTTAATCACTTTTGCTATCACTTAGTGTCTCCATGCATTTCATTGTCTTACTTGCTTTCAGTTGCACATTGATGAGTCAGGCCAACCTTGGCCCAGGCTCTGCATTTACCAAGGCTGCCTTGCACAATCTAGGGAAGGAAGGCTCACCTTCCTCTCCAGATTTGTGCATTCTTGACCAAAACTGGCCTCTAGGACCATTTTGTGCATTTTTGGAGGACAATGGATGCTTGGCCCAAAAATTTGCGCATATATGTCTGTGGGCCAGCAGTCCTTCCCAGCTGGAATTGTGCATTGTGCAATCCCAGCAGCTAGCTGCCGGACTGGATTACGAATTTCATAGATCCAGTAGCCAATCCAGCCTCCCACAGCCCATACTGCCTTTTGCGCAGTTCTGGTAGCCAGTCACTCAGCCTCCCAGTGAAATTTGCGCAATCTCGCTCATCAGTTCCCCAGGTATGTGTTGTGTCCTTCGCCGGATTTGCTTTGTTTTCACTGACATATTTCTCTCCATGCATGCTTCTTGTTTCCATATCTTTCAGGTGTTCATCTGTCACAATGGCTTCCAAGAGGACAGGATCTCAAGACATTGATGGTATTACAGCTGGAGCAGCAGTTGAGCAGGTATCCTCTAATCTGCCGATCTACGAAGATACGAAGTTGTATCTAGACAAGGACATCAAACTGAAGTGGTAAGAGGTGAATGAAACATTCATAGGTGCTTTTGGGGAAGACCTTGAAGACCGTTAGGTGTACGTGAACATGCATAATTCCAGCTTGTACCAGATTGCATGCAGATACCCTGCATTCCCTTGCGCGGACATGATTCACTGGATCATTTCTCACACTGACCCTAAGATTATGACCTTGAGCAGTGTCAGTGGGATGAAGATTGCAACCTTCTGGCCACAAGATTACGATGAGATAGATGAGATGACCAACCCCATGACTCTCATGATTACTCCATTCAACTTGCTCAACAATAGAGCTCACTCCAGAGACATTCTAAAGGATTGGGTAAAGGAGCCAGCTCGCTTCAAGATGACACCCAACCAGATCTACAAAACAAAGATATTTAGGAAGGCATACCAATACTTGGTCATATTTGCATGTCAACTGAGTGGCGAAGCAAGCATTGAGACCTTCCCTCAAAGTTGGGTGATCGCGTTGGACCAACTAGCTAGAGAAGGAAGACCATGCAATTGGTCTAGCACACTGGTTCACCAGCTAAAGGAGCAAGTAACGAAGGCTTGATAGTCACCCGATGGTATGCATGCAGAGATTTATATGTCCACTTACATTATAGATGTAGTCTGTGCCCAACATGATTTCCTGGGCTTGGAGTGGGCATGGTCACCGGTGGGGACTGTTGTGAACACGTATTTCAAGTTATTGTCTGAATGCAGCTTCAGAGTGATCATGCACTTGTTCGACCATTTTGTCACCCCAGTATATAGGTTGATATTCGAACAAGATCCACCATGCATGTCAGAGGAAGCGATGAAGGCGTTGCTAGGCATTGCAGATTGGTATGCCTCACTGTCCGACACGTTCATCTGAGTGTTCAGTGCGAGGAAGTCTCTGCATGTTCTGCCAAATTTTGTCTTGGACATGCTTGTCATGCAGGAAGTAGCGTACCACATTTCGGCAGGATTGACAGCTAGACTACAACAGAAGAAGAAGGCATCTTGGCCCGCTCTTCTGTTGTGGATTGGGTTATATGAGATTCGGAGTATCAAGCAAGCGTATGTCGAAGCAAAGCAGATGAGGAAGTATCATTTCAACCTCCAAAGCTTCAACCCGTATGAACCACATTGCATTGTGAAGGACCACTGCGCGAAAGTTCAGTTCAACTAGATCCATGGGGCATGTCATTGGGTCGAGGAGGACCCATGGAGATACTGTTACAATTCCTCCAAACCCAATGAACAAGTCGGCTTCGCCGTAGAGTGGTTAGCAAAGCAGCATGAAGCAGCATCACTGAGAGCACAAACAGTAGCAACAGTAGCAGCAGCAGATGCAGCAGAGCCAAGCATACTTGTGCATGAAAAAGGGAAGAGGAAGATTTTCGACCACATGGAGGAATAGCAAAGTTGCAAGTTTCGAGCAGATCCACTTATAGAAGAAGCAATTATGGGTATTTAGGCGAAGAGGTAGCAACATGACAAGCGAATCGCGCGAAGGCAGGGGGATAGGAAGAGAATGGAAGAAGCAAAGAAGGAGTTGCATGAGCTCAGGTAGAAACTCCAGAAAGAACAAGAGCTACGCCAACAAGAGCAGGAAGTGCAACAGGAGCAGATTCAACAAGGGGCGCATCACGTGCAGACAGACGAAGTAGCGCCCATACAAGTAGTTGATTCATCTGAACAGTTAGAATCAGGCGAACAGGGTGAACCATCGCAGGGGAAAGAATTTGATCATGAGATAGAGTAGGTGCTTGAACAGTTGGATGCAGACATGGAGCAACAGGAGTTGGAATAGGATATTGATCTCATGCCTCACCACAAAAAGGTTGACTCACCCACTTCATTGCATCTCAATGATGAGCAAGTCTCAAATGACCAAGGAGGCATTGAGATCCTTGGTGGTCAACTGGAAGCAGAGATGCACATCATCTCCTTTGACGAATCTCATCACAGAGTTGTGCAGTCTCAAGGAGTACTGACTCTGGAGGACCAAACATCCCCTGCACAATTTGAAGAGAAAGTGATCGTGACTGATGTGCACAAGCATCCAGCTGCTTTGTCCAATGCAACTAGAGTGTATGTCGAAGCCACTAGCTCAAGTGTTCGTTTTCTCATAGCTGAGAATGAGTGAAGGATGAAGGAACTACAGGTGGCCATGTAGGGAGGAGACTTGGTGACAATTTCGGCCCGAGCTAAACTGAAGAAAGCAATACTAGATGAAGTATTGTCCTTGGACACAGTATGTGAACATTGTACTCCAAGTTTGGTACCGTGCATCAAGCAGTGGTTCATGTCTGCAGATGGCAGCAGCGATGTGCGAGAAGAGCACGCATCTTGAATAACATACATACTATTGTTGATAACATGCGAGCATGGATGATGAAGTACAAGGGAGCCCCGCTTCACTTGCCAAAGATGATGAAGGCCAATGTGGTCGAGCTGTAAGTACATATCCAGAGTCAGATCCAGAACTATGAAGACCTACCGCAACTCATCACTAGCATATAGGCTTCCCATGCATGATTATTCAAAAGCATGGAGGTTATAGTGCACACTCATGCGATCCCATCACTTGGGACTCTCACTGAAGCAAAGACCAAGAAGTAGGTCCGACACGAGCTTGACTCGTACTTCGACGAGTTGATGTGCACTGCCACCAGGCCAGGCTTGCCTATGAGTGCAGACATCATGCGCAAGTACGTTGTTGGTTCGACCACACTGAAGACAATCATGTGCATGCTCACAGATGAGTTGGACAGAGGAGCCCGAGCAGTGTACCCAGATGCTATGGAGGTAAGGTTCAAGTTTCAGACGGATGTCACAGCAGAACACATAGACACTCTCAAGGACTACCAATCTTGGCATCAATATGTCACTATTGACCACCATGAGGATGTCGAGTAGTTGGAATTCTATGGTTGTCTAAGTCCGTATGATGTCTAGTTTGGCTTGTCCAAGCCATTGTTCACATGGGTACATGTGCATTGTAATGTTGAGTCATGTCAAGTGTAAGTCAAGTGTCAAGAGTGGATGTAACAATCATAGAGTAGGTGAAGAGTCATGAGGGTAGTTGAAATGTCACAAAGGGGAATGTCAAGGGTCACCCCACCCTTTGATATAAATAGTCCCTCATAACTCATTGTATAGTATTTTGGTTAGCCAAGCTTCTACTAAGACTATCTTGAAGAAGGCTTGGATAGTGTTGTAATGTGACTTGGCTTCTCCACTACACGGATCTAGTACATCTATTTGGAGGAGCAAGCAAATGTGGCTGTAACGTTCCACTGTTGGGGCTAGCAGGTTTACATGGATGTATTGTATGATTGTGACTTACACTTCTTTATATAATAAGAGCCAACACATTTTCATGCATATGTTGTTATTATAGTTAGATTGCTCCGGTTGCTTTAATGATATATGTTGTTTAATTTACATACTTGTGTATGAACTGATTCACATGCAATTATATGAATCTTGTTGTTAATGTGTTGCATATGTTGTTAATGCTATCACCGTCCGTGTCGATTTCTCTGCCAGACATAAAAAAAAAAAAAAAAACTTTCACTTGAACCTTGCCATAACAACTGTCGCACTCGTCTCAAACTAATCTGTGAGTGTTGTACGTGTTATCTTACCTTATATGTTGTGACTACCGCATCTAAGTGGACTGATCTGCCAGAAGCTGTGTATGTCTTTTGTGTTGTGTGTTCCTAGCCGAGTTGGGATTGATACCTTTCAACCTAGAACTCCCCTTCACCTCCTTCCCCCTTCGAAGTGTTGGAACCTCTCATACACCTTCCTTGACTCACTCATCAGTCACACCCTTACTGCTGACAGAGTTATTCTACTTGCTTCTGTGCGAGATCGCGATCAAGGCATTACCTTACGACCCACTGTTGGGACTCCTACACCAAATGTTCTGAGGTCTAATTAGGACTTCTTACCTGGGAGATCCCCTTGACATGTTGGCGGGTCCAGTACCGTCAACATTTCTGGCGCTAGAAGGAGGGCCTGATGACAAGCAGTGTCCTCTCATCCATTTTTGACCTTTGCATATCTTTCATGGAGTCTTGCATTCTTCTTCCCCCGAGGTGTTTTTCGAATCACGAAGATGTCTCCATATTGGGGAAGATTTCCGATCTCTTGTCCACTCACACATATGATGGTGGAGGCAAAGTGGCCTGGCCTGAGCACTTACATAACTTTATTTCCATGATTCATGAGGAAGATGAGTTTTCTAACAAACATGATAGTTTTCTGCTTGCATACACACTTCATGAATCTCCATTTTGTTGGGTGCTCAGCCTACTAGCTAACACCGTGCACTCATTTGAGCACTTATGTTATCTTATTGGAGACACATTCTATCATTTTGATCCAAACCATCTTGACCAGAAACTATTACAGCAACGGAGGGCTCCGCATGAATCCGTTATTGATTTTTGGCAGCGCTTCCGTGACTTGCAGTTTCAAGCTCTGAGGAGCCAAATGAAGTTTGCTTATCTTTGGGACTGGTTCAAGTATTGCTTTAAGAAATCTGCCCGTCCCAAGAGGAAGCTTGATATCGAGCCTCGCTCAACATTCTTCATTGATGCAACTGTGCAATCTCTCGTGGGAACGGGCACTGTCTCAACTGGTTGTCCACCTCCCTCTCATTCAACAACTCCACCACTTCTTAGTGATGTTGAGGATCATGCTCACAGACTTGTTCATCCTTCACACTCTCCCAACATCACTCCACTCATTTTTCACGTAGATGTGGTTGTGAGTCCTTTGAGTTCTCATATGCATTATTTTCTTTGACCTCGGTCTTCGCACTCAGGTGTTCCTCTCGATGATGCTATCTTGTGTTCGTCCATTCTGGACTCTTCACTTGTTGTGAACGAGGAACAACCCACTGACGGAGTTGGTGTTTCACAACCAACATGCATTGTCATTCATGAAGAGCATGAGTGGGAGCTTGAACATCAATACTCGACGAAGGATGACTCCCTTATGTCCGAGCCCCCTCCGTTCTTTCCTAACCTCTTTGGTGAACCTGCCATCCATGATTTTGCATGTGTATTTTCATCCACGGATGCACCCGTTGTTGATCACTCACGGGACTCACCGGATGTTAGTCCATCATTTGACAACGGAGAGGATAAGTTATTCATTGAAGATCCACTTGATCCTTCATCTATCCTTTCCGGAAACACAGAGGATGAGTTCCTTCGCTTTTCATCTACCCCTCTATTTGATTCATCTGATCATGAGGATGTCGAAGAATTCATTTATTTTTTTGATCGTGGTGATCGTGATCCCCTTGCTTCCAATTTTGATCACGATCATGAATCTATCACAGTTTATCTTTCGAAGCCACCAATGTATGATGATCTACCTAATGATGAAGTTGAGACACCCAAGACTGTCGAGGCACTTCAACCCGAGCTAATGGTTATGTCAGGACCTCGCTCTCTTGGGGTTAGTCTCACTTCCAATCATGAAACTGTTCAATCACCCAAGACTCCTCATCACTCATCTGTCTGCATTGAAGATCCATCTCACTCACAGATCACACTTCCTCCAATCGAACTGCACGATCCCATTGCTCATGCATTGGAGGAGTCTTACATTACAAGCACTCGTTCTTACATTATAAGCACTTGTTCACGACGTAAGTTATCTTTGTTTCTTTCGTTTGCTTGCATGTCACAGTCGAGAGTGTTCTTATGCTTCAAAGTTGCACGTAGTGTCACACAACACCATGAGAAGTCCATGGATTGTCTGTCATGCACTTGCACTCACTTATGCCACGTTGAGCTCTTTGAAACACGAAGTGTGGTTGTCTTCATTGTTATATCTTTCTTGCTTGTTGGTTCGCACCACTGGGTTGCCCGTGGACCAAGCCTTCACCAACATGCGTCTACCAATGCGCCGGTGGCTGCATTGGAAGTATCACTTCACATGATCAAGCCCATGCACCGTTGGTGTAAGAGTAGGAGTAGTGTTTGCTTTTAGTTGTTTTCTTGCATGCTTGTTTGCTTATATGATTTGTTTGCATGTTTGTTTGCTTGCTTGTTTACTTACCTTCTTTTCTTTCACTTTAGCTTCTGCTTTTTCTTTGCTTTGATGTTTGTTTCGTTCGTAGGTTAGCCTTGCATGAAACCATGTATGACTCTTGAAGCGAGCTGGGTAAAGTACAAGAGGACTTGTACAACTATCACTACTTGGTTATCTATCATCTTGCCTCTGTATGATGAGCTTGTTACTCTTATTCCATGATACGTCGAAGGAAAATGTGTACTGTTCAAAGTGAACCTTGGTATAAACACAATGCTTGCACGCTGACTAGTGTCACCTTCTCTAGTCGATTGTTTTTGGGTTAACCCTTGTCAGCTCAGTCAAGTAGAGTAAGGTGAGGGGAAAACCTTAACAAGCGTGTCAGAGGTACAATAAACTACTTCTCTATTGGAACAACCTCTTCTGCTTTCAATAAGTTGGGATCCCTCTTCCGCCTTTTAAATGAATAAGTGTTATGCACAGTGAAAATGAAAAATGAAAAGTCAAAAAATTCAAAATGAAAAATAAATAAGACGAAAGAAGAGAAAGGCTTCTTGCGCTGGGAGGTGATGCAAGTAACTCTGTCGGGGTACTGACTAGGCTCGCTAGCAGCGAAACCATGCTTGTGTTCCTATGTGACTCCACCGGGATACTGTCCAGATCTGCTGGCAATGGAGCAACACCAGAGATGAAACTAAGACTCTGACGACTATACTTCTTGTGCAACTATATACCCCTCAACCCTAATCGAAACAATTTTGTTGTCTTGGCTTGGAATGTGTGTCAATCGATCAAGGGCTTGGCAGATGCTACATCTTACAATCAAGTTAGTGTGAAACCAAGATGAGCTGAGAACTGAACAATACTTCTGGAGGTGTTAGACTTGCTTTTCAAGAACAAGGTCTATGCAGAGAGCTGGAGTTCTACCAGTGTGTCACCAAGTGTTGTAGCAGCTACAACCACCTTCCAAAACTTTTCCCTGACCAATTTTGGAGCCTCCCTACCAACCTTACACAACACTTTGTCTTGCTTCGTCAAGTACTCAAGCTTCATTGTTTTCCTCGCACAAAGGCAGCCTGTCAATCATAGTTGATCCATTCCCCTCACCAGCTACTTACCTGGACTTGGTCCAGTTGCAAGCTGAGCAACTTCCCCTTGAAAATTGTGCATTTATGGAGGGCAACCAACCTTCCCTCCAGGAATTGCGCAATCCTCTCTGACAGCCTGCTGGGCTTCAGGATTGCACAATCCTTCCAGCTAACCCTCCCAGCAGGATTTGCACAAATTTTTCGAGCAGTAGACTCTTCAACCCAGGATTTGTGCAAATCTGGGTAGCAGTCAGCTGCTTTGCCCATAATTTGTGCAAACCTCCCAGGCAGTCAACCCAGATCCCAACCAAGAATGCACATTTTTCCCAAGCAGCTGAGCACTTGCATGTATGGACAGTTTGGTTGACCAGTTCCACCCAGGACCGAGGAAACTTGACTTGCATGTATGCATGACTTGATCTTCCCAGAATAGCAAGAGACAACATGCATAAGGAATCCCATGATTCAGGGAGCTATTTTTAGTAGCCAAGGGTTACATTCAAAGTTGTTTTAGAAGTTTCCCTCCAAGTGTCGCTTTTTCCTAGATTTGTGGCATGTGCGTCATGGACTAAAATTTTTTATTCAACGCATCAAAGCTCATTCATTCACATCGGTCTTGGAGCTCTGACATCCTACAACACATCCACGACTCTTCGACACATCTGGCTCACCTATTCACGGGTAAGTGGCTTCAACTTGTCTTTTTCAGCATTTCTGTCATTTTTTGTGTATTTGTTTGTGTGAGTGTTGTTTGCTTGATTTCTTTGAACGCATGTTGTCGTTTACATATATTCTAGCTTGTCCTAGCTTTATTTCAGTTTTCGTTGTTATCTCACTGTTGTCGATTGCGTGAAACTGTTTTGCAGGGACGTTCGCTCAACCGACAAACTGCCTCACCCATATGCATGCTGATCTGTCTGCTGATTCTTTCATTCATGTTTTACATGCAATGTTAATCACTTCTGCTATCACTTAGTGTTACCATGCATTTCATTGTCTTACTTGCTTTCAGTTTCCCGTTGGCGAGTTGGACCAACCTTGACCCAGGCTCTGCCTTCACCAAGGCTGCATTGCGCAATTTGGGGGAGGAAGGCACACCTTCCTCTCCAGATTTACGCTTTCTTGACCAACATTATCCTACAAGACTATTTTGATCATTTCTGGAGGACAGTCTCTTCTTGGCCCAAAAATTTGCGCAAATTTTTCCCTGGGCCAGCAGTCCTTCCCAGCTGGAATTGCGCATTGTGCAAACTCAGCAGCTAGCTTCCTTACTGGTTTGCGAATTTCGCAGATCCAGCAACCAGTCCAGCCTCCTAGACAACCCAGACTGCCTTTTGTGCAGTTCTGACAGCCAGTCACCCAGCCTCCGAGTGAAATTTGCGCAATCTTGCTCATCAGTTCCCCAGGTATGTGTTGTGTCCTTCCTTAGATTTGCTTTGTTTTCACCGACATATTTCTCGCCATGCATGCTTCTTGTTTCCAGATCTTTCAGGTGTTCATCTGTCTCAATGGCTTCCAAGAGGACAAGATCTTAGGACACTAATGGTATTGCAGTTGGAGCAACAATTGAGCAGGTGTCCTCTAATCTGCCGATCTACGAAGATACGAAGTTGTATCTAGACAAGGACATCAAACTGAAGTGGAAAGAGGTGAATGAAACATTTGCAGGTGCTTTTGGGGAAGACATTGAAGACCATCAGGTGTACGTGAACATTCATAAGTTCGGCTTGTACCAGATTGCATGCAAATACCCCGCATTCCCATTTGCGGACATGATTCACTAGATCATTTCTCACACTGACCCTGAGACGATGACCTTGAGCAGTGTCACTGGGACGAAGCTTGCAACCTTCTGGGCATGAGATTAAGATGAAATGTATGAGATGACCAAGCCCATGACTATCATGACTCCTCCATTCAGCTTGCCCAACAGTAGAGCTCACTCTAGAGGGATTCTGAAGGATTGGGTGAAGGATCGAGCTTGCTTCAGGATGACACCCAACTAGATCTACAAGACAAAGATATTGAGGAAGGTGTACCAATACTTGATCATATTCACATGTTGATTGAGTGACCAAGCAAGCACTGAGACCTTCCCTCATAGTTGGGTGAGCGTGCTAAACCAACTGGCTAGAGAAGGAAGACCATGCAACTAGTTCGGCATACTAGCTCACCAACTGAAGGAGCAAGTCATGAAGGTTCGACAGTCACCCGAGTTTTGCGAGAATTGTACTCCAAGTTTGGTACCGTGCATCAAGCACTCGTTTATCTCCACGAATGGAAGCAACGATGTGCGAGAAGAGCATGCATCTTGAAGAACATACATATTGTTGTTCATAACATGCAAGCATGGATGATGAAGTATAAGGGATCCCTGCTTCACTTGCCAAAGATGATGAAGGCCGCATCCGAGTGGACAATTCCACCAAAAGCTCTATATTTCCTTTGTGTTGTGTGTTCCTAGTTGAGTTGGGACTGATCCATTTCAACCTGGATCTCACCTTCACCTCCTTCCCCCTTCGAAGTGTTGGAACCACTCATACACCTTCCTTGACTCACTGCATCAGTCACACCCTTGATGCTGACAAAGTTATTATACTTGCCTCTATGCGACATTGCAGTCAAGGCATTACCTTACGACCCACTGTTGGGACTCCTACACCAAACGGTCTGAGGTCTAATTGGGACTTCTTACCAGGGAGATCCCCTTGACATGTTGGTGGGTCTAACACTATCAACACATTGTCTACCCTTGAAGAGAGGCATTGCGCAGTGTTGGAAAAAAGTGCTTGTGCAGTGTTTAGAAATAGTAATTGTACAGCCCTTAGGGGTGGACATTGCACAGTCCCTGAGGACAGTAACTACACAGTTGTTAGGGACAGTGACTGTGTAGTCCTTATGCACATTCTATGCACAATTCTAGTTGATAATGAGAGCGCAACTTTCAAGTCAGCACTGTCAGACCTCTTAGTGACAGCTACCTCACTATTGCCTGCTCTCCTTGTATAATGTAATATCCCCGATTAAAGCTTCATGTAATAAAGTTAATAAAGGAAAAAATAAAACCAAGGTCGTGGGACACGTATTCCAAACTGAATGTTGGGAAAAACATCTTATTGGGTGTACATTTGGTTTATTATAACTAAGGGGAAATTGGCAAAGGCTTTGAAAAGGATAGGAGGCATTAATTGGCATTTTATTTATGAAAATAAAGGAAAATAGGAGAAAATTAAGGTGAAAGGTCACAGGTTGCATGTGAGGAGGAACTTGAAGAAAATAGACGCCTTGTTGATAAAAAAAAAAAAAAAAGATTGTGAGGACTAGTTCACAACCTTTTGTCAGTTTTAGCTTGGAGCTCTCTCTTTATTCTCTCTCTCATACTCTTGCACACTTGGAGCATTCTTGGAGCACTCTATAATTGGAGAAATCAAGGCAAAAGAAGGACAAAAAATCAAAGTAAAGAAAGGAACAGTTGGATCAAGTGTCGACAACGGGATTATTTGCAGGTATCGAGTTGCATGTATGATTTATTTGCTAGTTTTGGCATGCATGGTATAAGCATGTGTGTATTTGGTTCTCTTGTTGTCATTGGCATGGGTTTTTCCAAGTGTGACAATGGTTTTCAGCCTTTCCTTCCTATTTCCAGATAACCATGGTGTGATGGGGTTCTTTCAATTGGTTTAGTTGGATTGCCGATTGTTTTTGGAACTGGGTGAGGTGGTCTCAGGAAAATTCCCAAGGGCCTAAGAATCCCTTGACCGGTAATGGCGGGATACATGGTAATTTTAAATTTCCACGATCTTGGGTCTAGGATAGAATCTTAGAATCTATTACACTACCAAACCAAGAATCTCAACAAAAGCTACTTTGAAAAGCGGAAATAATAAAGTAGTAAATCACACACGCATAAGTATAGACAACTTTTTACAAAATATTGCACAAATATGTACAACAACCTAATGTTCATTATATTAAACCAAGTAATACAATAGCCTAGGGCTCCCAAACAAGGGATATAATATACAATGACAATCTCGATGCAGTCTTTATGTCGTATCTCATCATGTCGGTCCTTCGCTTCCATTATCCTCTCTAGTTGCCCCTTAGTCCATCAAAGAACAACACATAGAGTCTCCATGAGGGCTTCCACCTATCACTACTACAAGTCGCTTTTGCTATAATGAACACAGGCTGATCCAATCTGCTCTTCTAGGCTAGCAAATGCCTGATCTTCAATCTGCCAATCTGGCAATCACTTTCGTCCATCAAAGTGTTGCACATTAGGCTCCAATATTCACCCAACTTTTAGTTGTTAATGTCACTTTATGACTTCTTTTCAAGGGCTACTTTGGGTAGCCAACATGCTTCCCTCCACCAGTATAATGGCACCCAATACTTCACTACAAGATCTACACCTGGGATAGGCTTTCATCCAAGAAGACAAGCCTTCCAATTGTCTCCCACACGCTGCTCATAAAACTAATCCAACATTGGTCAACACTTGACCCAACACAAGGAAAATCTAGTTGTGAGCACCTCCCAAGTCTGATGTACAAATGTTGTATGATTGTGACGTGGTTAGGGCATCATTGTGACCCACCTCATCCCTAAAACATACCTTCATAGTCCCTTACATAGTTGCAGCCTCCTTCTATTAGTCTCCTATGCTTCCACGTTGATTATTTGGGCACTTATTGTCCTCAAACAAACCCACCCAACCCTGCAACAAGGTTTGTAAGGCCTGCGACCTATCCACACCATACTCCTGTGCTCACAACCTGCATAAAATAGTGTAATCCATACACAAAATATGCCACAAAAGACCTGCGTCTTACCTCTACTTACTCGGCCTTCCTGTAGGATGAGATAAACCTTCACACAACCATGGAAAGACTACTAAACAACCCTTTCCCTCCTCGTTGAAATGCCTTTTCTCTTGTGGCCAAACAGAGGTATCCTTCCTCTCTTAGCCAAGTTCCTATCTCACTCCTATGTTTCCCTTGTGTTGCACAAGATGGATGCTCAAATGAAACATATTCACCTCTTATTTATTCCAAATAAGAGGTCTCAAATACTTCTCCAAGTGACATTTCTTTTGGACATTTCCACTCCAAGCCTACATGACTTGGATGCCCAACAATTCATTTGTCAACTTCAAAAATTCATAACTCACTAGGGACAACTCAGATTTTGACAATTCTTGAAGCGTTGGATTCTCCTAATTGTCCTCTATCATCTCCATCCATCACATGTCCAAAATTATCCATGGTTTTGGCCCAAACATCGATGGGTGAAAAAACCAAACCTTGGGTTCCAGGCCCATAAGTGACTCTTATGGTGCTCCAATCTCCAAACCCCGAACCCTAGGGCTTGGAGTACCTCCCAAGCTACTAAAAAATAAGCACTCCCTCTTAGTGAGGGAGGTACTTCCAAGACTAGGAAGTAACTCATCATCATCATCACTACTCACAACACTCACCATACTCTTGGCGCTCACCACTACAAAAATCCCTACTACGTCTCTCTCGGAAGTGTCGTTGTCACTAGAAACATCCTGCTGCTTCTTCTTATCTTGTATAGATTTCCAATCCCTCCATGGTTCCTTCTTGGAAAATGTGGAAGCACCCTTTCTCCCCATTAATAACGCTCTCTTCTTTGGTTACGAAGTCTTCCTTTGAATCTACAAGCTCCCGCTAGAACTTTTTCTCCTTTTGAGCCTCTAGAACCTGCACCTTCTTTAGAACGTACACCTGCATATATGAAGCCTACAACTGCACCTACTTCTTTAGAACCTGCACCTACTCCTCTTTCTTCTTTTTCCCATGATCCATAGGCTTTCCTATCAACCTGTATTGACCATGCTCTCTAACTCCAAGAACAATACCTGCGGAGCTAGAGCTTTTAGGTATGAGTCTTGCCTTCCCATCCTAGAACAAGATCTCAAACCCCTTATTCTAGATCATCGAGACAGATATCACACTATATCTGAGTCTTGGTACAAACAATACATCATGGACCCACATCACCCATCCTATCTCCATCCTAAATGGAACAACTCTCGATCCTCGAATCTTCTTCTGCCTCTTGTCACCCAATACCATGTGCAACTTTGAGTCCCATTCAACTAGAGTCTCAAAAACCTCACGTGACCATGTCATATGTTTTGATGCACCACTGTCCAAGTTTCATCCATCCTCATTGATAATACCCTACGAGAAATGAGAGATCATATCAAAGTCCTCCTCCTCCAATCTCCTGGTGAGAGCATCTATCTCAGCAAAAGTGAAAACACCAGCGACCTACTTCCCTTTCTTCTTCTCGTCATCTCCCTTCTTCTTCAGTGGGCATCTCGATGAAAAATGACCCATCTCACCACAATTAAAACACTTGACTTTATTCAAGTCCTTCTTCTGCTTACCCTTCATTCCTGCTGCAAGTGCTATGTCATCATTTGAAGCCCTCTTCTTCACATGAAGATCCTCGTATCACAACTATTTTTGAATGAAGTTGTCCCATAACCTATTCCAATCTGGCAACTTCTTTCTGGAAAAAATCCCTTTGATGAAGGGATTCCATTCCTCAGTGAACCCTTTCAAAGCAATCATCACCATATCAGAATCTGAAATAGCCACACCGATGGTAGCAATCTCATCTTTGACCTGAAATAATGTAATCAGATACGAAGTCACTCCTTCACCATGTATCATCTTGGTGGACTTCAACTTATCCTCCAATACCAGTAACATGTTCTCGTTCTTATTTTGGAACAAATTCTGAAGAGCCATCCACATATCATGTGCAGTGTTCTTCTTGGACAAATGTGGTATTAGGGGATCCTTCACACCATCTAGGATGATCAATATCGCCCTTATATCCAAATCCTTGTACACTTCCATCTCCTTTGGGTCAGTTGGCTTCTTGATGGATTTCTCGGCAAACTCCCGGATCCTGTTGACCTGCAAGACCAACTTGATCATTTCCTTCCATGGACTATAGCTGGAAAACCCCTCCAACTTGTCCTCATACCAGAGACCAACCTCCAATTTTGAAATTGTAGTGATCCCTTCAGCTAAAATATTACCAACTCCCTCTTAAGTTGTACTTCCTTGTGCACTTTTATGATTCACTATCTTCCAAAGTAGCTCAAACACGCTCTGATATCATGTTGAATTTCCACGATCTTGGGTCTAAGATAGAATCTTAGAATATATATCACTACCAAACCAAGAATCTCAACAAAATCTACTTTTCACAACAGAAAATATAAAGTAGTAAATCACACATGCACAAGTATAGACAAATTTTTACAAAATATTGTACAAATATGTACAACAACCCAATCTTCGTTATATTAAACCAACTAAGTAATACAACAGTCTAGGGCTCCCAGACAAGGGATACAAGATACAATGGAAATCTCGTTGTAGTCTCTATGCCGTATCTTGTCCTGTCGGTCCTTCGCTTCCGTTTTGCTATCTAACTACAACTTAGTACATGAAAGGACAACACATAGTCTCCAGGAGGGATGCCACTTATCATTGCTGCAAGTTGCTTCTGCTACAATGAACACTGGTTGATCTAATATGCTCTTCTAGGTTGGCCAACACCTGAGCTCTAATCTGCCAATCTAGCAGTCACTTTTTTCCATCAAAGTGTTGCAGATTAGGCTCCAATATTCACCCAACCTTCAGCTGTCAATGTCACTTTATGACTGCTTGTCAAGGGCTACTTTGGGTAGCCAACACGCTGCCCTCCACCAATCCAATGGCACACAATACTTCACTGCAAGATCTGCTCCTATGATAGGCTTTCATCCAACAAGACAAGCCTTCCAATTGGCTCCCACAAGCTGCTCATAAATCTAATCCAAAACTAGTCAACACTTGACCCAACACAAGGAAAATCTAGTTGCAAACACCTCCCAAGTCTGGTGTAAAACTTTTGTATGATTGTGACCTAGTTAGGAAATCATTGTGACCCACGTCAGCCCTAAAACATACCCTCATAGTCCCTTACATAGTTGTGGCCTCCTTCTATTAGTCCCTTATGCTTCCACGTTGATGATCTCGGCACTTATTACCCTCAAACAAACCCACGCAACCCTGCAACAAGGTGTTTAAGGCTTGCGACCTATCCACACCATACTCATGTGCTCACGACTTGCATAAAATAGTGGAACCTATACACAATATATGCCACAAAAGACCTGCGACTTACCTCTACATACTTGGATTTCCTATAGGATGAGACAACCCTTCACACAATCATGGAAAGGCTACTAAACAACCCTTTCCCTCGTTGCTAAAATTCCTTTTCTCCTACAACCAAACAAAGGTATCCTTCCTCTCTTAGTCGAGTTCCTAACTCACTCCTATGTCGTGCTTGTGTTGTACAAGATGGATGCTCAAATGAAACATATTCACCTCTTATTTATACCCAATAAGAGGGCTCAACAAATTTTCCAAGTGACATGTATTTTGGACATTTCCACTCCAACCCTACATGACTTGGATGCCCAATAATTCATTTGTCAACTTCAAAAATTCATAACTCACTAAGGACAACTCCAATTTTGACGATTCTCAAAGCGTTGGACTCTCCTTGTCTTCTTATATCATCTCCATCCAGCACATGTCCAAAATGCTCCATGGTTTTGTCCCAAACATCGATGGGTGAAAAACCCCAACCTTGGGTTCCAAGCCCACAAGTGACTCTTGTGATGGTCCACCCTCCAAACCTCGAACCCTAGGGCTTGGAGTACTTCCCAAGCCACTCAAAAATCAACAGGTAAAGCCTGAGGGTGGATACAAGAAAATTCCTCAAGGTATTGGTGAAAAAATCTAGAGGCATCCATGCTTGTTTAGGGCCTAGTGATCCCTTGACCGGTTTTGGCGGGATTGCAATAAATCCGAGTAGTGTATATGTATTGTTTGGGCCTAGGAATCCCTTAATCGGTAATGGAGGGATACAATCCTGGTTGTATAGATGAGCATTTCGGGCCTAATAATCCCTTAACTGGTAATGGTGGGATACACTATGAAGCCTGGGGAAGCCCTAGTTGTTTTTTTGTGAGTGCCACATTCATGCTTGGAATATGGCGACTGGAGGGTTACAATCAAATTCCTGCAGTGTTGTGTCAGACAACGTCTAAGAGTCTAGATTAGTGAAAAGGCAAGTTAACTCAAGGTTTGGGAACCTGGAGTGCTTAATTGGCTCTTGGGGGCCCTGTAGCACCTAGGGAAGTTAGTAGAGTTCTGGTTTTGTCGATTCCACTTCCTTAAGATGATCTAGGAGGTTGAGTCCTATCATGGTAACTATTTGTCACATATTTATCCTGGTGGACTGATGAACTTAGGTAAGTGTGGGAGGAGAGTGTTACAAATTGGTATCAGAGCATGGTTCAACACTTGGACTGGATGGGAAAAATGTTTTTGTCATGCATGCATGAAGTTTATATTTGTGCTTATGTATGCATGGTGACGATCATTGTTATAGTTGTTGACATGTAGAAGTGTGGATGTTGTTGGGATGTGGTTTTCATGAGTGCATGTCAGTTGTATATGCATTTTTTGTACATGTTTGTTGTCTATGTGGATGTTATGCATGCATTGTCATGGTTATGGTTTTCATGCATGAGGTCATGGTATGCAGTTGGTATTGTCATGCATGGTAACTAAATAATGATTGAGATATGTTGATATATTGTTATGATTATGATTATACATGTATTGTGCTAATTTGGTTGACCTTGCAGACGAGATATCCTCCCTTGAACTTCACTAAGGTGTGATGTCAATTATGTTTATATTTTGGTTTATTTGACATGGTATACTTGCAGGAAGAAGAGGATCAAAGATGACTACCAAAATGGTGTTATCGGGAAATCTAGTGTCCATTCAAAGCTGCTAGTCCCACTAAGACAGGTAGCTATCTTAGAAACAAACAAACTAAAGTTACTTGTGTTTTCCTTTATGAGAAGTAGTTGAGAGAGAAGCAGAGAGTACCAACCTCAATCTTTCACTTGGCTCCTTGCTTGTTTCCTCTCCCCTCTGACAGATCCTTTCTGATTCTCTCTTGCTTACCCCGCTTCAAAGAGCACCTGTAAAGTCAAAGCAGCATAATACCATTAAAGCAGCATAATACCATCAAAGCACAGAGATCTACAATCATAAACAATATAGGACCAGATATATATTGACCACACAAATACATATATCAACTCAAACATACAAGAATGTGGAGGAAAACTCAAATAACTTTATTGATAGAAAGAGTAGAAGAGAGGATTACCGCCCATTGATCTGACCCAGCGTCATCCTCCCAGCATGAAAGCCCTTCTTCACCTCATGAAAAGCTTAGATCACCCAACACTATGATGTTCCACAAAGAAACCAACAACACTTCCTTACCAAACAAGATTTTAGCCTTTGGATCTCTAGGATGAGGGATCCATATATAGATGTTTGCAGGGGGTGAGTCAGCTTCTGGGATTTTGATTAGTGTCCTCTCTTTGATAGTTCTTGGTTCCACTTGGAGATTCATGATCTCTTACTCATCCCTGGGTGAATTCAGAGAGTCAAGTGTCACAGGAGAAGTTTCTGGAAGATTCCATGATCATCCACCTTGCAAACTATCTTTGCCATTTGTCTATTCTCGCCCATCGCACCCTACAGAAGGGCTTTTCAGTATGCATCACACTTTTTGCATGTGTCAGGTGAGATGCACTGCACCCTTAGCACTGAGCAGTCTATATGGTCCAGTTTTGACCAGTTCTGAGCAGTTTTCCATGGAGAACTTCTGGGAGATATGTAATCATCTAACCTTGTTTCTTTAGGGTGTGAAACAACACTTTTAGGGGCTCAGAATCCCTTGGTTTATGGACATATATGATTGGGGTTGTAGTGCCCAAATATGTCTATAATAGTTGCCCCCTAAAGCATGAGGTCGTAAATCTTTTTTGATGTCGAGTGAAATGCTTTATCATGAGGATCCGAAGTTTTTTGAACTAGAAGGCGACCTGTAATAAGATACAATACAATACGTTATCTTCATAATATTTTCATGATCTAGCTAAGACAAGCATTCCCATTCTCACCTTTATAAATTCATTTTCATGTATATAGGACAGACAACCGTCTTTGTGGCAAATTGATGATTCTGGTAGAGCCATCATCCTTTGGTTTGGATGATTATCTGTGCAGTAATGATGTACATTTGATGTCTTTATTTTCCTGAACATATCGCAGCCCGGATGGATGAAACTAGATCCGGAGTCTTCAAACTCGTTCAATCCTCGCCCAAAGTACAAGTCGATCCATGTGAAAAGATGTTCTAGGGTCAAACATGGAAATACATCGCCTGATTACCAGCCAATGATGGAAGCTGTTAACAGGCGCGAGAGGAATCATCGATAATGATAATGACCCTCAAGGTACGACAGTGCAATTTACGTGGTGTGAAAAATGGACTTGGCGTCGAACACCACGCAAAATCTCTCGGTCGAAGGCCATTAATGAAAACATGTCGCCGGAAGTGAGAAACTTGCCATTGAGGCATGCAAACTTCAAAGTACTGAAAGGGTTGTTCCTAGGTTGACTTCTTGGATAATGAGCTGATGTCGACAGGAAGTGACCCGTCATAGGAGGGCATTGATGAATCCCACATCTACGACAAGAAACGAAGCAAATGATTTTGTGGAGGTGAAAACGATCTGATGATACAAGGTTCAGGTTGGTGGTCATGAAAGAATGAAGCGTGAAGGTATTGCAGCTGATGAGACACAAGCTAGGTCAGTGAATTCTCTCAACGACTTCTCTTGAATATATCGGTGACACTGAAATGGATTGGTAGCGTTAACCCCAAAAATGGATGGTACGGTGGACCAATGGTAATATGACCGGTGAACGGAATAACCCAACCCGAATCAATCATGGTGATGGAGTGGAAGTGTCATGTTCAAGAGCGACTTGCTACCAATAAAGTATCTTCAAGTTTTCTTCCCAATTTTTTCCCAGTGATTGTTGACCAGTACCTCTTTATTTTTGTCAAGCTTGAGGAGGATAACATATGCTTGTTCTATAATTTTCCCTTCGGTCAAACCCGTCGCTATGTTTTAACGAGCCTAGCGACAATGAAACTCGTTCTTGTCTGCATGGACAAGTTTGTCGCTATTGGTTTTAACGAGTTTAACGACAAAGATAACTCGGTCCTTTTTCAATTTTAGAGAGTCTGAAAAGGGACGGAAAGGAAACTCCAGTAATCCTTTTTCGTCATATAATCCCTTAAGTCCGAAAAAGTATAAAATAATACGAAAGGGATGAATTTTCGATAGCTTTAACGAGCCAAACAAGACAAGCGTTCGATCCTTTTGTGTAATGATCCCTCGGGTCGAAAAATATTAAAATCTAGAGGAGGGATAGCACTTCCGATCGTTTTAATGAGCTGGAGAGGCCAATTTCTTGGAAATATTTTCATATTTTACGAGTTAGATGAAAAGAGCTTAAAGGAGACTCATTTTTTGAGGAACAAGTGATATTTTCAGGTAGCAGCTAGTTCCAGGTAAGGTTTGGAACTTTCCAATCACGACAATTTCAAGAGGATGGCTAATAGAATCACTCATCGCATCTGTTCCTCAAAAGGGTAAACAATCAAATTGAGGTGTATGATCGGCTAAAACAAAGTGGAGGTGATGGTAAGAACACGACCAAAGCTCAAAAGCTGATGATAATGCGTTCGTAATGGTTATTTACCAGAGTCAGGTTCATTTTTTAATGAGCTTAAACTCTGGTGGAACATTTTCTCATTGCTAGGTTTAATGTTTAACGAGCTTGAACTTTGCGTAAAACTGCTCGTGCCAGTCGTGTAACAAGAATGTCTCATCAATAAGTTCATTTTTTAGGGAGCCTGCACCATTCGAAATTTTGCTCCAGATCCTTTCTTTATGCAAGCTAGGAATGACCAACTACTATCCTAGGGGTTAATTAACTACTAAGGTTAGGTAGGATAGCTTCTCGGTGGGAAACATCTCCTTTACTTTGTCGTTTCTGTTGGTCCCGGTAAAGGTGAATTGTCGATCAGACCAAACCTAACTTAAGCATTTGAAGTTAGCAGAAACTATGGGGTTAAAGTTACGTTGGTCGTTTTTCACTTGCATGCAAAAAGGTTTGCATGCCCCCAGGTATAACGAAGTAGAGTTTCCAGGTTACCCTGCAATTTGCAGACAAAACACTTGCTCTGTCGGGAAAGGCATACCGTCTGATGGAGGAATCCTTTTCCAGTGTGATCCATTTTCCTAAATGGACAGGATAGTCAGACTACTCATATTCCTACTCGGAAACCTACCTTATATCTGGGGTTTTCCTGCCAAAGCAGACCAGGGCACATGCCCCCTAGGTTTCAGTCACAATCACTGGATCACTCGCGCTCATTAGGTGGACAGAGTGGAGATTGATGAGACATTCGTTGCGCAAAGACACCAGTTAGGGATGGCATTTGACTATTAGCTATGTGTGAGCCAGGAAATGAAAGCTAGTATACGAGCTGGACCACTCTGCCTTCATGCGGAAAACACATCACTCGAAAGAGTGAGGAGACGATGGCTCCCAATCTATAAATGTAGTTACGCCCAAGGCGTAGATTGTAATCTAAAGGTCCTTGGACTACCATTACGTTTAGGTCGATAGTTTTCCTTCTCAAAGTTATAGGCAAACTTGGAAGGACCCCTAACGGTCGACTGGTTCCTTTGTCGAAGCCTGTCAGATTTCGCATCTCAGGCAGAAGCGATGGCGAACCAAGCGCTTTCCAAGCAGTTGAGGAAAGGATACTCATAGAAGCCCCTTCATCTATGATGGTACCGACCATGACCATTCTGTAAGATTGTACAATGATTTGGAATGGTACATCAAACGGTAGATGGGGTCTGCCTAGTAGATTCCAGTCGAAGGAAATGACTAGGTTGCTCGGAGGTGGGGAATAAACGGCCGGACACGACTCCGAAGAACTTCCTTCATGCGGTAAAGGAACGGGTAGATTGCCCCCATGTTCATCGGAGTCTGTGTTTATGAAAAGAATTTGAATGGTGTCATTCTCATTCTCTTCAGTGACTGTATCATCTGAAGGTAGACCTTCCGAAGACAAGACTGGGTCGACTGCCGTCTTGACCTGTTGAATTTGGTCCCGTGTGGACACGGCGGGTTTATCTTCAATGATAGATGCTTCGACCGACGACAAAGGTGTGTTAGTCGGATTTTCAACCAACGATGGACTCGGCAAGAGTTTCTTGTATCCAGGAGGAAGCCGTAGCGGTGAAGCAGGATGGTTACAAGACTCTTTTATCTTCGTCGAGGAAGGGACAACGGTGGATGGCATGATCACCCTCACACAGTCTACAAGGCATTTTAGATCTTCCTCTCTGTCTGGTGACTTCGTTTTCACTAGTTGACGGTGTACTTTCAATATGATTTTCAGAGGTTGATGACACCGGATTGTGCAAGCGTGGAGACCAGTCCCTTAGGATCCGTGGGATGCAAGGACAATCTTGATGATAATGGCCCCATTTGCAAATGACACAAGGAGATTTAGGCCTGGACGGTGTAGTGTGTGGATTTTCGCTAGACGATGTATGGTTGCCCCTTTTGGCCATTGGCTCCTTCTTCTTCTCCTTCCCTTTCTTCTTCTTCTCAGCTACTTGGTTTTTAGTTTTACTAGCTTCACCGAGTGAAGAGGGAGAAGGGGAGGGAGAAACAGACAAAGTAGAGGGTTGGGGGGTAACTCTAGTAGCATCTGGTCACTGATTTGATTTCTCAGGAATCACGGTGTTTTGAACGACAGAAGTCGAGAAGAGCCATACTGGCAGGCCAATTGTCAGTCCTGGAAGGGACAATGTGGCCAAATGAGGTGCACCAACATCTCCCCAAGAGGAGAAAGGACTAGGATTTCCCCCAAGGGGAAATCCTTGGTTGGTGGACTCCATTTTCTCAACCTAAGATCAACGAGGGAACAATGACATTATTCCGATGAAAATAAATTTTATGACGCTTTGACACAACTTGCTTTTTCAATTTTTAAGAGTCGAAAAAAAGCTAAGGATGACTCTAGTTGCCTTCGATTTCTAATAAGCCTAAAGTGACTAGGGCTCAGATGGACCTTTTCCTTTAAGGAGTCTGAAAAGAAACAAAAGAGACTACTCTGGAAATCTAGACAGAGGGATTACCAAACCAATCGCAAAACTGCAGAATACTTTTTACGGTACGACAGTCAATCTTCCCGATGTTGTGTTCAATGCATTGCGATCGATAGGGTGATAGACACGACTTCCTAAGGATAAAGGATATAGCCTATTGTGGTCTCCCAATATATACTCGATGGTACGTGGGAGCACAAGTCCGTACTGGAACTTGTCGTCTCAAAGAGGAGGAATCACCCAACCTATGATGAAAGCGATAGTTACCAGGCTTTACAACGCCGGAATATGTCTCTAGCCTAGACTTCTAAATGTTGTGCGTTAGGTTCCAAAGCGTTTTTATGTTCATTGAATTTATTTTACAGTTGATCTTTCTTAAGAAGTTTGCCTTTAAGGTTCACCGCATGATGTAGATATACAATTCCTAAAATGCAATCTAAGATGATAAACAGTCGTTTATTCTTCTTTTTGCAATGAAAATCCTAGCTGCTAAGGAAAGAGAAGCGATATTCTTTCAACATAGAGCAGAGAGCACACACTAGATGCACTGCCCTAAATCAAAATCAACAAGCAGTCTAAATGCAAATGCACATGCATGTATTTGTTTTCCACTTTGAATAATTACTATAACAGTGTAAATTCTTATCAAGCTACTGATGATGGCGCGCGCTCGTGAAGGGTTGGGTTAGGGTATTTTCGGTTCCTGCTGCACCGTCAGATTTCCGATCAGGCTTCTGTACATCCATCACTGTAGGAATCTTCACCTGTCGCTCTCGGATATCGATCTGGGGACAGGATGGCAGAGAATATGGAGCTAGAGGCGGTTGACTACTCGGAGGAGCCTTTCCTGGATCGAATTATTTTCGATAACCCTTGTTTCTCATCTATCCCTCCGTCTATTACATCTCCTCAGGCAGCCGAACTTGATTCGACTTTGCGTCCTCCTGTGGTTTCACTTCCTCGGCACAGTACTGTTCCGCCTATTACTGGGACGGACCCTATAGATCTCCCAAACCTTGAGGGCCCTCCTCTCTCTCAGGCCGCTCTTCATATTCCCTCGCCTCACTTTCCCCCCTCGCCCTCTTTCGACCCACGTTCTTCTGATTTCTTCACGGCCCCGGCCATTCCACCGACCTCTGCTACAGCTAATACATCATCTGCTGGAACCCGCCCTACTGGATATTTCGAGACTTTTGTCGTCAATGTAAAACCCTCAAAACCCTCCCTGCTGGAAGGAGTACCTAACCCCCTGGTGGACCATCCATCGGCTCCTCGCACCAGCAAGAAGAAATCAAAGTGCATCAAGGCTACCTCAAAGGATATTTCGATTAGGTTTGGAGAAGCTTCGGCGATTAGCGATCTCGCTATCATGGCATCCACAGTGCTAGTAGGGCACATCAGGGGAAGGGCATATTCGGCAAAAAGGATAACTCAATGGGTGAAAGAGATATGGGGGGGTTTACTTCTTGATCTACCGGAAGTTCATGTCCTGCCGAGAGGATGGTTCTCCTTACATTTCTCAAAGGAAAGCTATACGAACCTGGTTTTGGCCAGATACTGGCACATCGAAAGGGCTCCAGTTCTCCTTAAAAGGTGGAGCCCCCTATTCAACCATGAACACGAACAAATCGGAGCCGGACCGATATGGGTGCGTTTGCCGAGACTTCCATTGCAGTTCTGGGGTGAAGAAGTCTTCATAAGAATAGGTAATGCACTAGGCACCTATTTGGATCATGACCGCACTTTCGTGGAATCTAGGAGCAGGACCCTCGCGCGCATATTGGTTCACTTAGACAACCGTGAAGGGCTCGAGGAAAATATTACTCTACAGTGGGGGCGATACATCAGAGTTCAGTCCCTAGACTATGAAGGGGTACCATTCCGCTGCAGACGGTGCCACAGGGTCGGTCACCTCTACAGAAAATCTGAAGACTCCCCTAAGATCTCGCCGCCACCTTCCAGGGCTGCCTCTCTGGTTTCCCCCTGGCCCAATGCTACGGGTCAATCTCCTGCGGCTTCCTCACCTACGGTCGATCCTGGATTAAGCCCTTCCTCTCCACCAATGACCAGGGCTCCCACAACAGTAGGAACCGATTCTGTCTTGGTTTCTCCTTTGCATCCTTCTATCTCTAATATTGATCATGTCATTACTGAATCTGGTCCCATGTATCAGACTTCCATGGCTCATTGTGTTATGACATCACCTCCCCTCATGTGCTCCACTGGTCCTTCCTTACGTCCGCCCGCCTCTCCCTCTGCGTCTCCCCGATCTCCCTCTGAGTCCTCCCCTCCTCATCCATACTTTTTACGCTCCAGGACTCATGCTAAAGAATTATCGGTTCCCCAGGCAGGCCTGGGTATTTCTTTGCCAGAGGCCGGTACCCTGCCTACCAAAGGTAGGAAATCTCATCTTTCTAAGGCAATTAAGCAAGCAGGGGCGGAGGTTGTTTCTGGCTGCCAATCCACCATTTATGGGGTCCTTAGAGCAGGACATGCCCCGCGAGGAGTTCCTCCCTGAAGTGTTTATCATATAACTGCAGAGGATTGGCTAGTTCCTCTAAGAAACTAGCCATGAAGTGTCTCATTGAGACCGATCCTATTGACATCATTATGCTCCAAGAAACTCTCTGCTCAGCTGATCATATCATCTGCTCTATGCACTCTATTACCCCTTGATGGTTCGATATTGCCCTTGACGCTGCTGGGCATTCTGGTGGTTTGGCCATTGGAGTTAACCCGCGCACCATTAAGGTGGAGGCCTCGTGGGGGGGGGGGCTGGCTACCTGGGGATGGATATTTTCACCGCCGAATTGGGAATGAACTCAAGGATTGTGAATGTTTACGCCCCTTGTAATCAGAGAGAGCAATTCTGGCAGAGGCTCCTCCATCTCAACCTTTTGGATGAAGAAGACTATAATTGGCGGGGATCTCAATTTGTCTTTGGGATTTAGGGAGTCATGGGGATCGGCGGCTCAAATAGATTCAATCTCTGATTATATGACAAGTCTATTAGAACAGAAAAATTTTGTGGATGTCCCCATGCAAAAACTGCTTCCTACCTGGAGAAATAGGAGAGTGGATGATGTTGCACTAGCTCGTAGACTTGACAGATTTATTATGAAGGATACACTTCTTCAGAGGCTGCATCATTATAAGCAATGGGTGGGCACGGGAGGCATTTCGGATCACTCCCCTATATATCTGGAAATTCAGGGTCCATTCAAGAAACCAAAAGCCCCATTCAAATTCAATCATACTTGGCTGAAGGACCCAACATATGTCAAGATGATCTCTGAATATTGGATTAATCATCCCATTAATGGAACGAAATATTTTGCAAAAGGGTTCTGTAGAAATCTCTCAGAGATCAAGCACCTCTCGATTAAATGGGCAAAGGATAAGCTAGCTCGAGACACCTCTCAACTTATCAACATTGAATCAGAGCTGAGCGCATTAACGGATGAACGGGGACTCGGATTTATCTCTGCAATGGACAAGAGTCGTTTGATAGAATTGGAAAACCAAAAGGCCAGCATTCTTAAAGAGCGCGAAGAATCTCTGCGATTGAGAAGTAGGGCTATTTGGATACAAGCAGGAGATGACAATTCAAAGTTTTTTCACAGCTATGCCAAAGGCAGAAAGGTATCCAATACCATTTGGAAGCTCCCTACTCCAGAAGGAGATATGGCTGACTCCTTCAACAAGCTTGCTCACCTGGGCATCTCCCACTTTCGTGAGCTCTACAGATGCCCACCTGCAGCCAATCTACCAGATATCAGCAATGTGGCGAGTCATTTTCCGAGATTTGTCGAGGAGGAGGATGTGGAGCTTCTAAATGCACCGGTTACTACTGGGGAACTGGAAGGCATACTAAAATGGTTCAAAAAAGATAAGAGCCCTGGACCGGATGGGTGGACCATAGAATTTTATTTATCCTTTTATGATATTCTGGGGCAGGATTTACTGAATGTCGTGGAAGAAAGTAGAACTTCTGGATCTATCTACCACGCTATCAATTCGACCTTCATAGCCCTCATTCCGAAATCTGACTCCCCATCTTCCTTTGATGATTACAAGCCTATCTCGTTGTGCAATTGCCTTTACAAGATCATTTCCAAGACCATCGCTAGCCGGCTCAAACCAATTCTTTCCAAACATATCGCCCCACAACAATTTGCCTTCCTCGATTCCAGACAGATTCATGAAGCCATTGGACTGGCTCAAGAAGCCATTCACTCTATCTGGTCTAAGCATCTCAAGAGTATCCTTCTCAAGATTGACCTTTCCAAAGATTTTGATCGTGCCAATTGGTTGTATATCAAAATGATTCTTATCCATCTGGGATTTCCCCACTCTTACATCTCTTGGATTATGGCCTACATTACCTCCCCATCATTCATCATTCTTATTAATGGCTCGACCTCCCCCTTTTTTCACTCTGAAAGGGGACTAAGACAAGGATGCCCTATGTCTCCCCTGCTCTTTCTGCTTATCATGGAAGGATTGAGTCACCTCATTGACTCTGCAAAAAGGGCAGGAGACATCCGGGGCCTCAGGATCTCAGAAATCTGCTCACTCACTCACCTGCTCTTCGTGGACGATGTACTCATTCTAATGGATGGCAGCATTCGCGATTCCAGATCTTTTTCAAAGATCCTTATTCTCTTCTCTTTTGCCACAGGTATGTTCGCAAATCAATCCAAGTCCACTATCACTTGCTCGCATACTTCTGTTCAAGAATCATTTTTTGCCCAGCAGGCTTTTCCCTACAGCATTCACCCCTTGGACAGGGGCCTCAAATATTTGGGCTACTGGTTAAAACCTACTTGTCAAAGAATTGTCGATTGGGTTTGGCTGGTATCAAAGTTGGAGAAGAGACTAAATGTATGGAGTTTCAGATATTTATCAAGGGCCGGCAGACTGGTGCTCATTAAATATGTCTTAGAAGCCACTCCGGTCTTCAGGATGGCACTTGCATGGATACCACGGAATATACTGGGGCGGTTAAAACAACTATGTAACAGATACCTCTGGAATGGAAACCAGGACAAAATATTATTCGCCTGGATCAGCTGGCAGAAGATTACCCTACCAAAGAAATGGGGCGGATGGGGGCTCAAGGACCTTCCTGCTTTCGCTTAAACACTTTCTGCAAAAATGGGTTGGACTCTTATGACAAGTCAGAACCTATGGGATCATGTATCATACCATAAATATATATGGCCCCAGAGGTTATTGGATTGGATCAGATTACCATCCTGGCAATCGAAGGGATGCTCGTCGATTTGGAAGGCTCTAATACATTCCCTTCCACTCATCCGTGACAACTTGATCTGGAGAATTAATGATGGCATGTTGGGCAGAATAGGGCTAGACCCGTGGATTGGCAGTGGAGGAAGACACATCCTCAGCAGAGAACTCATCAGACTCCTTAATGATCGAGAAATCAAGGTCTTTGCTGACATTGCTGATCATCAACGTTCAGATATATTTTCATAGGCTTGGAAGTCGGCCCTACAACTCGATCTTCCTCCACAATGGCATCTGGAGTGGGACAATTTCACCACATCATTAACTGAATCTCATATTCGGATTAAACAGGGGACAACCGAATTAGTATGGTGTATGGCTGATAATGGTATTTATGCACCAAAGCAGGGTTACAACACCCTCATAATGCACAAAAAACCTGATTCGCTCTGCAACTGGTGGAAAGATATATGGTAGTTAAAAGCTCCCCCTCGCACCAAGCTCTTCTTTTGATGTGTACTTAAAGACATTGTTCCCACAGGAGAGCATCTCTCCCATCGAGCGATATACGGGCCATCGTGGTGTATCTTGTGCAAGGCGGCAGAAGAAACTACTGTGCACCTCTTCCTTCATTGCCCGGTTTCACAAGCTCTTTGGAAAAACATCTCCTCTTCTATCGGCTTCACTGGAACTTGGAACGGGGTTTATATTCAAAGCTCATGGGACGATTGGAAATAAAGGCATCCAGGCTCAAAATTATTGAACCTTCCCTTAATTGTTGCTTGGCATATATGGAAAGTTCGAAATCGATATATTTTTGAGAACTTGACGGTGTGCTTGCCGCGTACTGAAGCCAGCATCATCTCCTCCTTCTCTAAACTACCTGATCCCACTCCCACCAGGGTGAGGAGTATTCCGCCTCCTCCTATCATTGATATAACTACCCCCTTGGCCTTCTTTGACGGGGCAGCAAACCAAACTCGCTGTGGGGGAGGATTCGTGCTTCATAAAAATGAACATCATAGATACAAAGTAAAGATGGGGCTTGGTGTGGGCTCAAACAATTTTGCGGAAATCATGGCCCTTCGCAATTTATTACACTTCTCTCTGGGACATCAGTGCCAAAATCTGAGTATTTATGGGGATTCGAAGACTATTGTAAATTGGTTCAATCAGATTACAATATGTCACATACACACTCTCAGCAATATAATGTATGAAATACAACTTTCAAGGCAACATTTAATCACATCTCTTGTCTACACATATATAGGGAACATAACAGCTGCGCTGACCAATTATCCAAGGAGGCCTCGACACTACCCAGAGGAGAATGGCTAATATTGGAACAGCAAGTTTCTGAGGAGTACCGTTTCTTCCACAGGCCATATATAGACTAGAGAAACCAGTAGGGACAACAGTCCTGGATATCAGAGAAGTAAATGCACAAATCTGAATTTTTTTTACTATCTACGAATATATATAAATAGAGAAATTTTGACCCTGCGTGGTCTTGTACAGGAAACAAGCCAGACAGTTTTTAAAATAGGCTATCATCAATATACTTGGTATACAAATGAAAGATCACCCTGCGTGGTGGATCTTGGTATGAACAGTTTTAGCATATGGTACTGCATTTACAATATGTAATTTTCCCCTTTAATGAAAATTACGGATTTTTCCAGTGGAAAAAAAATTTGTTTTCCACTTTCTTAATGTGTGAATGACAAAAAAAATGCTAAGTACAAATCTGAATTATCTTTTCAAAGTGACAGTACTAACAATTTTCTCTTCAAAAGACGAAAGGAAGACAATGACGACACTTTGTGATTTTGAATTGAAAACTGCTTTCGACACTTGAAATACTCTTAATTCAAATCAAATACAAGAGTAACAGTGTAATCGACCATCAAGAAGAGTAGGATTCTTTTCTTTGACTGAAAACAACACTTGCAACACTTCCAAATCAAAAAACGACAGTTCGATTAAGCTACTTCTTTGTAAAGGAGAACTGTACATGGTGAACAATACATAAAAACATTCACAATTATTTGTACAATGGAGGCTGAATAATGAAAAGGAAGGGAGTTTCCACAGTGGTATACTAATCACAGACAACAAAACTCCTGAATAACGATGAAGAGTGAAGAAAAAACCAAAATCTGGAGGCAGAAACAGTCTTATCTGATCATCGCACCTGTAACACAGGGAAACAGGGATGCATCTCAGCTACTGCACACGGAAGGTGCGATGCATCCAGATTTCCTAGAGGAGAAGGTGCAATGGTCCAGGGACGAGACTTTAACTTGGTTTTTGGTCACAGTTTGCAGCTTAGTTCAGGGATTTAGGCCAAGCTAATGATAGTCAGTAAGTACAAATCATAGGGGCTGATCTAATGAGGTTACTTGAGCCACCACCAGGGAAATTAGGATGTTTACAAGTCAATTGTTCAATTTATAAACAAAACCTGAAGATGGACTGAAGCAGCATTGATCTACTTTGCACTTGCATAGCAAATGCAGTTCGAAGGCTAGCTGGCTTAACTTCAAGCTCCATCTGTAGTTTATAAAGCAAAAAAATATAAACAAGCAAACAAGATATTCTCTCCCCAGCAGAGTCGCCATTTTGTTATCGGGAAATCTAGAGTCCTATCAAAGCTTCTAGTCCCACTAAGACGGGTAGCTATCTTAGAAACAAACAAACTAAAGTTACTTGTGTTTTCATTTATGAGAAGTAGATGAGAGAGAAGTAGAGAGTACCAACCTCAGTCTTTCGCTTGGCTCCTTGCTTGTTTCCTCTCCCCTCTAATAGATCCTTGCCGCTTCTCCCTTGCTTACCCCACTTCAAAGAGCACCTGTAATGTCAAAGCAGCATAACACCATCAAGGCACAGAGATCTACAATCATAAACAATATAGGACCAGATATATATTGACCACACAAATGCATATATCAACTCAAACATACAAGAATGTGGAGGAAAACTCAAATAGCTTTATTGATAG
>APFE031552175.1:2879-13879 GCA_000404065.3 Pinus taeda | reverse complement strand
GAGAGGATTACAACCCATTGATCTGACCCAGCGTCATCCTCCCAACATGAAAGCCCTTCTTCACCTCATGAAAAGCTTCGATCACCCAACATTATGATGTTCCACAAAGAAACCAACAACACTTCCTTACAAAACAAGATTCTAGCTTTTGGATCTCTGGGATGAGGGATCCATATATAGATGTTTGCAGGGGGGTGAGTCAGCTTCTGGGATTTTGATTAGTGTCCTCTCTCTGATAGTTCTTGGTTCCACTTGGAGATTCATGATCTCTTACTCATCCCTGGGCGAATTCAGAGAGGCAAGTGTCACAAGAGAAGTTTCTGGAAGATTCCATGATCATCCACCTTGCAAACTGTCTCTGCCATTTGTCTACTCTCGCCCATCACAACCTATAGAAGGGCTTTTCAGTATGCATCGCACTTTTTTCATGTGGTAGGTGAGATGCATCACACCCTTAGCACTGAGCAGTTTGTATGGTCCAGTTTTGACCAGTTCTGAGCAGTTTTTCATGGAGAACTTCTGGGAGATGATGTAATAAGCTAACCTTGTTCCTTTAGGGTGTGAAACAACACTTTTAGGGGCTCAAAATCCCTTGGTTTATGGACATATATGATTGGGGTTCAGTGCCCAAATATGTCTATAACAAATGGTGGATTACAGTTCAAGTGACTCCCCTTAAATATCAAATGAGCATCCAAGAGATGAGTACTCCCCTCACATAGCAGACACTTTGAGAAGTTTGAAGGAAAAAATAAAAAGTTTCAAAGAAGACATAATGACAGAATCATTCAGCCACAAGAGATACCTGCCAAGGCACAGGAGAAACAAGCAGAGGTCAATGCAGTTATTCTTCAGAGTTTGTCAGACCTGCAGAGACATGGATAGAGATAGACCAGTTATAGACAGGAGGGAAGTACTAATGGGGAATATGGAAACAACTCTCATGGTGGGCACAGGTCAGATACATATGACATGGTCAAATATGGCATGTTCTTGGATACACTATATAGGAGAGGTGATGGATATGGGTTCTACTCTAGTTCTGTTTCATACATGTGTCATGGTCATCATCGTTATCATCCTTACAGGAGGAATGACAAGGGATATTTTCCGGATGAGTTCAAAAAATTCAAGCTACCTATATTTGAGGGAGAGTTTAAGAAGACGGAAGATGTAGAGGCATGGTTACTTGGGATGAAGGAGTTCTTTGATTTGCATGACTATACAGAGAACATGAAGTCCACGATATATATTTTTAGCCTCAAAGGGAAAGCAAACATCTGGTGGGAAGATGTGAAGTGGTTCAGAGACATCAGGACAGAGGAGTTGAGTTGGCATGAATTCAAGAGACTCTTGAGGAAGAAGTACTTTTCAGAGAGGTACTATGACAGTAAAGCCAAGGAGTTCTATGAGCTAAACATGGGATTGATGATAGGGGATGAGTACACGACTAAGTTCTTGAAGTTAATGAGGTATGTACTGTATCTTAAGGATGAGAAGGCCAAAGTTCAGAGGTTTTTCGATGGATTACCATTAGCATTTAAAGATTGGATTGAGTATGATGAGCCTCAGTCACTTGAAGGCGTCATTGGAAAGTTGAATAACTGTTATGAATAATCAAATCATAAGGCAAAGTCTGAGCAACTTTGGAAAGGGAAAGACAAGGCTAAAGGTAAATGGAAATTGAAGTGAACATGACCTTAGGATGTAGGTGAAAAAGAAAATGTTTTTCCTTACAAGAAGTCTAATGTAGTTGGAAAGGGACATGGGTCACAACATGGAGGGTAGAAAAATAAAGGTGATGGTAAGGGATAGTTGCAATGTTGGATATGTGGAATGGAGCATCTTAAGAGGGATTACTTGTATCAGGGTGGTAGGCCTCAAATCTATAATGCACAGGAAGCATAGATAGTTGGGGATGTTGGATAGAGCATTCCTGAAATCTATGCAGCATTAGATACTAGGAAGGTGGATTACCAAGCATATATTATCAAGATGGACGGTAAGATCTATGATCAAGTTGTTTCTATTTTGATTTACTCTTGATCTAATTATAGTTATGTTAACCTGATCTAGTGGATAAGTGTAGTTTGAATAAGGAAGTACATACATAATCTTGGTTATAGTGCAATTGGCTACAGGTACAAAGAAAATAGTTCATCATTGGGTAAGAACTTGTGCATTTGAGTTGAATGGTATTCCTACATCAATGCATCTGAATGTACTTCTGTTGAGATCATACATCATGCTTATGGGTATGGAATGGTTGTATCTTCACAGGACTAAGGTGGATTGTTATGAGAAGGCTATTGAATGCTTGGATGAAAATGGAGAACATAGAATCTTGTAGGTTAAGAAGAAGGCTACATCAGTTAGAATTCTTACAACTATGCAAAAAAAATGCAGTCATAAGAAAGGGTGTGTGTTATTTGTGGTGCATATTTCTAGTGATAAAGGTAAGGATGTTGAGGATGTAGAAGTCCTGAAAAAGTACCCGGTTTTGCAGCAGTTTTAGGATGTGTTTCTAGCAGAGATCTCAAAGTTACCGCATCATAGGGAAGTGGACCTTTCTATTGAGTTGGTTATCGTGAGCAACATCAACATCAAAGGAACCTCACAAGATGAGCACGCCAAAGTTAGTGGATTTGAAGTTGCAGTTGAAGGAAATGTTTGACAAAGGATACATTAGGCCAAGTCTATCACCTTGTGGTGCACTAGTATTATTTGTGAAGAATAAGGATGGTACTCTCATGGTATGCATTGATTACATGAAGTTGAACAAGGTGAAAATTAAGAACATGTATCTATTGCCAAGGTTTGATGACTTGTTTGACCAGTTGAAGGGAGCAACAATGTAATCTAAGATTGATTTGAGATCAGGTTATCATCAAGTATGCATCAAAGAAGAGGACATTTACAAGACTGCTTTTTGGACTAGGTATGGACATTATGAGTTTGTTGTGGTTCCTTTTGGTTTGACTAATGCTCTAGATACTTTTATGTGCTTGATGAATAGTGTGTTGTGTCCTCATCTGGACAAGTTTGTTATTTTATTCATTGATGATATATTGATATATTCTAAGAATGAGGAAGAGCATGTCGAACACTTAGTAACAATATTGAGATTGCTAAGAGAGCATAAGTTGTATGACAAGCTTAGCAAATGTAGTTTCTTTCAGACAGAGGTACATTACTTGAGGATTGGGTCATGTGTGAAGCTGACACCTCGGTATTGCGGGCCTTTCGAGATCCTTTAGAGGATTGGACCAATGGCCTATAGGCTTACACTGCCTTCGACAGTGAAAGTCCATGATGTTTTCCATGTTTCATTGCTTAAAAGATGTGTAAAAGATGTTGACCATGTGATTCATTGGTTTTTATTATAGGTGGAGCAAGAAGGAGAATTACAGTAGAAACCTTGTGAATTTTGTAGCGAAAACAACTAATGCTCTGAAATCGAGCAATTGAGCAAGTTAAAATGTAGTGGAAACACTTTGGGCCTAATGAAGCTACATGGGAGATGGTTGATCATATGCAAGCTATGTATCCTTCATTGTTTTGCAGTTGAGAAAAATGATTTTTTGTATATGTATATATTTATGTATGGTTTCTATTGTAAATACCACAATGAGTTGTGTTATAAATCTCTAATAAGTAGTATGGTTGTCATGTTGTTATGTTTGTCATGTTGGTTTTGATTTTCAACGGGTTGTTCATTTTAAATACTACATCAAGCTAATTTATAATCCCCATGGGAAATATGTTTTGGTTTCAACGGTCTTGTTGGTTGTAGGTGTCATTGAACACCAAGGATGGTGTTCCCCCAAGGGGTATGGTTCCATAACAACCCTAGTTAAAAGTTCATGTAATAAATTTAGTAAAGGAAAAAATAAGACCAAGGTCATGGGACACGTATTCCAAGTTGAATGTTGGGCAAAACATCCTAGTGGGTGTTCATTTGGTTTATTATGGCTAAGGGGAAATTGAAAAAGGTAATGGAAAAAGCTTTGAAAAGGCTAAGAGGCATTAATTGACATTTTATTTATGAAAATAAAGGAAAGTAGGAGAAAAGGAAGGTGAAAGGTCACAAGTTACATGTGAGGAAGAAACTGAAGAAAAATAATGGAAATTGAAGAAAATAGAGGCTTCATTGATAAAAAAAGATTTTGAGGATCAATTCACAACCTTTTGTAAATTTTATCTTGGAGCTCTCTCTCTATTCTCTCTCTCTCATACTCTTGCACACTTGGAGCATTCTTGGAGCACTCTAACATTGGAGAAAGGAAAACAAAAGGACAAGGAAGCAAATATCAAGTAACGAAGAGTTGGATCAAGCGGCTATGACAGGATTATATACAGGTATCGAGTTGCATTTATTATTTCCTTGTTATTTTTGGCATGCATGGTATATGCATGTGTGTATTTGGTTCTCTTGTTGTCATTGGCATGGAATTTTCCAGGTGTGACATTGGTCTTCAGTCATTCCTTTCCATTTCTGGATAGCCAAGCGTGATGGGGTTCTTTCATTTGTTGAGCTGGATTTCCAGACGGTTTTGGAACCAGGTGAGGTGGTCTTAAGAAAATTCCCAAGGGCATAAGAATCCATTGACCAGTAATGGCGAGATACACGGTAAATCTTGATGGTGGATACGAGAAAATTCCTCAAGGTATTGGTAAAGAAATTTGGAGGCATCCATGATTGTTTAGGGCCTAGTTATCCCTTGACCAGTTTTGGTGGGATTGCGGTAAAGCTTGGTAGTGTATGTTTATTGTTTGGGCCTAGGAATCCCTTGAACAATAATTGCAAGATACGTGGTAAAGCCTGGTTGTATAGATGAGGATTTCGGGCCTAGGAATTCCTTGACTGGTAATGGTGGGATACACAGTAAAGCTTGAGGAATCCCTAGTTATTTTGTTGTGAATCCCACATTCACACTTGGAATATGGTATGGGGGTGATTGGTTGAAAGAAAGATTTGGTTCAACCTAATCTATGGTCGGGTGTTACGTGGAAGTCCCTAAAGTGTTGGATTTGCATATGTTAATAAGAGCTATTTTTCTCTTGTACTTCATGAGTATTTATAATTGTTATTATGTGGCTTTGATGGTTGTTTTATCACTGTTATTATTTTGGTTATATGTTGGTTATGAGCATGGTTTTATGACATACTTTAGTTATGGCTCTTATCATGTTTTGATTAGTAAATGAATGTATAACCTAATAGATGATAATGCAACTATTGCAAGAGGGCATAAGACCTTATTGGTGATTCTCAGATAAGTATGAGTTCCCTATGTTCAGATGTGTAATTATGACCTGTAGATTACATGTTCATGATGTGTTTGACGGAATGATTGTCATAGTTACGCCTTGCTAGTTCAAGTTCTTATCTATGTTTTGTATGGAAGGCTTTGTCTTTGTGTCATTCATTGTTATGAAAATTTTCATTAAGTTATGGGTAGTTCTCTAGAGACTAACCCTGAAAAAGTGGCTCATATCTCGAGGTATCAGGCATAGAACTGGGTGAAAAAGAGTGTGGTCACTCCCTTGCAGTCTTATCCATGCGATTGGAATTCCTGCAATGTTGTGCCAGTGTCTGGGAATCCATATCAGTGAAAAGGCAAGTTAACTCAGGGTTTGGGCACTTTGAGTGGTTGTTTGGCTCTTGGGGGTCTTGTAGGACTTGAGCGAAGTCAGTAAGGTTTTGGTTTTGTCAATTCTACTTCCTTAAGGTGATCTAGGAGGTTGAGTATTATCATAGTAACTCTTCATCACATATTTACCCCGGTGGACTTGTGAACTTGGGTAAGTGTGAGAGGAGGGTGTTACATATAAAGAGTCTAAATTAGAGTTATTTTCATAGTCATATTTTTATTTTTAGTTTTTTTTTTCACTTTGGATCATAAGGAGCATTCTCTCACTCTAAATTGTAATTGTACTATCATTTGGGTGAGTTCTCTCAATTGTCGCTTTTGTGCACCTTTTTTTTCACAAGTGTCACTTTCACTTTTGTGACCATCATTTTTGTTTGCTTTCACTTTGACAAGTGTTACTTTTGTTTTCTTTTGATTTTGCATGTGTCTCTTTAGATTTTGCAAGTGTAATTTTCACTTTATCTTATTCTCACAAGTGTCGCTTTTGCGTGCTTTCATTCTTACATGCGTCACTTTTGTTTTCTTTGTGATTGCATATGTTGCTTTCACTTGTTTTCACGCATCTTAAAAGAACTAGAGGCATCCCAACATAATATCTTGCACTAGTTTATGTTATTATCATTAGGACATGTGTTGGGCACATTCTTATGGCATAACAAACCTTTTGGTTGCATTGTGACACGTGTGTTGTATAGTTACATCTTAAGTGCCGCACTTGGAAATAAGTGTCATTTTACTATATGCTTGTTGGTTCTTGGTACTTTGAGCCTTCTTGTCATGTGATTGGGTATTTATGTTGTGTGATCATGTTCAAGACTTGTTATATACTCTTACTCTCTTGTCACATTGATCTCACACTTAGTCATTTTCAAATCTTACACTATCCTTGCAACTTGCTCGATCATGGAACAACCCTTCATCCCTTAGAAAATACTCACTACACAATCCTAAACCACAGTGAAGCACTCTACCTCCTAGAACTGTACATTGTGTAGTCCTAGAGGAAAATCTCCCTCAATTGTGCACTATGCAATTGTAGTGCTCAATAACTCAGTTCTGCCAGTGTCACTTTTTGTAGTATCCCTAGGGGGGATATTATGGGGTATGGGGTACAAAGGGAGGTACCCAAGGGAATAAGGTAATAAGGTGATGTGTCATTGTTAATAAATAAAGTGGTTAACATGCATCATGTAAGGGACCACTAGTAGTTAGGAATAATGTGATAAGCCCATTATATTAGATATATGGTATTGAAAGACCCAGGGTAATGACCCAGGGTATTGTATGTATGAAGCCTATATAGAGGCTAGAGACTCCCCATTGAGAGATGTCAAGGATTATTGTATTGGAAAACATATGGCTTGTGGAGTGTTCTCCTTCCTTGAGGAGTGATTGTATGGTGTTACCCTACATAATGGCTTTGATTAAAAAAGAGAATCATTTCTATATTCAGATATTCTTATTTCTGGGCATATTTCTATTTTCATATATTTACAAGTCAGATCTACTACAAGTGGTATCAGAGCCAGGTTGATAATGAGTATATATCATACCACTTTATTTATTAACTATGGCTCATCACCTTATTGCCTTATTCGCTTGGGTACCTCCCTTTGTACCCCATACCCCAGAATATCCCCCCTAGGTATACTACAACTTCTATTGAGTTGCTAAATTCCTTTAGCAAGGAAACCCTACAACTTCCTTCATGCATGGAGATTGTGATGATTAGGAATAACAATAATGACAAACATGATGCATAAAAATTTAAGTCAAACAACATTAACTAGACCAAATCAACATCTTATCTATAGGAATAAAAATATTAACAAACTCAAAACCACACCCACAATAAATTTGACAAACTCAGAACCATTCCCACAATAGGAGAATCACTAACCTTTACTAAGGCAAGCCTAGAGCTTCTATTGAGCACTAAATTCCTTTAGAAAGGCAAGCCTAGAGCTTCTATTGAGCTGCTAAATTCCTTTAGCAAGGAAATCCTATAACTTCCTTCATGCCTGGAGATTGTGATGATTAGGAATAACAATAATGACAAACATGAGGCTAAAGAATTTAAGTCAAACAACAATAACTAGACTAGATCAACATCTTATCTATAGGAATAACAATATTGACAAACTTAGAACCATTCCCACAATAAATTTGACAAACTCAGAACCATTCCCACATAGGAGAATCACTAACCATTACTAAGGAAAGCCTATAGCTTCTATTGAGTTGCTAAATTCATTTAGCAAGGCAAGCCTACAACTTCCTTCATCCCTGGAGATTGTGATGATTAGGAATAACAATAATGACAAACATGAAGCTAAACAATTTAAGTCAAACAACAGTAACTAGAATAAATCAACATCTTATCTATAGGAATATCAATATTGACAAACTCATAACCATTCCCACATTAGGAGAATCACTAACCATTACTAAGGCAAGCCTAGAGATTCTATTGAGCTACTAAATTCCTTTAGCAAGGAAAGCCTACAACTTCTTTCATCCCTAGAGATTGTGATGATTAGGAATAACAACAATGACAAACATGAGGCTAAAAAATTAAAGTCAAACAATAGTAACTAGAACAGATCAACACCTTATCTATAGGAATAATAATATTGACAAACTCAAAACCATTCCCAGAATAGGAGAATCACTAACCGTTACTAAGGCAAGCTTAGAGCTTCTATTGAGCTACTAAATTCCTTTAGCAAGGCAACTGTACAACTTCCTTCATGTCGAGAGCTTGTGATGATTAGGAATAGCAATAATGACAAACATAAGGCTAAAAATTTTAATTCAAACAAAAGTAACTAGACCATATCAACATATTATCTATAGGAATAATAATATTGACAAAATGAGAACCATTCACACAACAAATTTGACAAACTCAGGACCATTCCCACAATAAAAAAAATCACTAACCATTACTGAGGCAAGCCTAGAGCTTCTATTGAGCTGCTAAATTCCTTTAGCAAGGCAAGCCTACAACTTCCTTCATGCCTGGAGATTGCGATGATTAGGAATAAAAATAATGACAAATATGAGGCTAAACAATTTGAGTCAAACAAAAGTAACTAGACCATATCAACATCTAGTTATCTATAGGAATAACAATATTGAAAAAATCATAACCATTGCCACAATGATAGAATCACTAACCATTACTAAGGCAAGCCTAGAGCTTCTATTGAGCTAATAAATTCCTTTAGCAAGGTAAGCCTACAACTTCCTTCATGCCTGGACATTGTGATGATTAGGAATAACAATAACGAAAAACATGAGGCTAAACAATTTAAGTCAAACAACAATAACTAGACCAGATCAACATCTTATCTGTAGAAATAACAATATTGACAAACTTAGAACCATTAACAACAATAACTAGACCAGATCAACATCTTATCTGTAGAAATAACAATATTGACAAACTTAGAACCATTCCCACAATAGGAGAATCATTAACCATTACTAAGGCAAGCCTAGAGCTTCTATTAAGCTGCTAAATTCCTTTAGTAAGGCAAGCCTACAACTTGCTGCATCCCTGGATATTGTGATGATTAGGAATAACAATAATGAAAAACATGAGGGTAAACAATTTAAGTCAAACAAGAATAACTAGACCAGATCAACATCTTATCTATAGGAATAACAATATTGATAGACTCAGAACCATTCCCACAATAAATTTGACAAACTCAGAAACATTCCCACAACAGGGATCACTAACCATTACTAAGGCAAGCTTAGAGCTTCTATTGAGCTACTAAATTCCTTTAGCATGGCAAGCCTACAACTTCCTTCATGCATGGAAATTGTGATGATTAGGAATAACAATAATGACAAACATGAGGCTAAAAAATTTAAGTCAAACAACAATAACTAGGCCATATCAACATCTTATCTATAGGAATAACAATAATGACAAATTGAGAATTGGTGGTATGGGTGTAGATGTTAGAGATAATCGTTCAAATCCAGAAACGATCTCTTTAAGCACAGGTGGAAGTTATTCTCAGATTTCCTTTGGAGTTTCAGTCATCCACCTCTAATTTTGTTATTTTGCAGAAATAGCCAAAACTGTTAAATTACCCGAAATATGGCAAAACTTCACTTACCACAGAACCAAAAGGAAATAGCACTATTGTTCATAAACTTCTCACGGCCGTCTTTTCCATAAACCTTTACCTTTCCCACGAAACCGAAAGGAAACAAAGCTGCAGTTTATAACTTCTCGAATTCGAAATTTAGATTAAAGCCCGTGTACTTTTTTGACGCGATATCCGTCAGATCTCATCACTTCATAGCGAACGTCTATGATCAATCCAGACTTCAATGGATTAAATCGCAATTCATACATGTTAACCACGTGATTGCCGTCAGATCGGCCTCCTTCAAGCGAACGGTCCAGATTAGCTGAGTTATTAACTCAGTTAAATAATTTCTCGCGTCCGGTTTTAGAATTAACATTTGCGCCTGTGAGCACGTGATCACTGTTAGATTTGTGCCTGTTGATCAGACGATTCAAGTTGTTTCCTAAGGTTCCTCACAACTTTAGTCGAGGTTTTCCCCATTCTACCAAGAATTTGCCTTCCGCCAAGTTTAGACTGTGTCTAAGTTATATTTCTCCGAGACTTCGAAACACAACCAAATTATTTCAAAACACAGGGAATGAAGGTTTTAACGCGATAACACAAAATTCTCTCATGTGATTTCTACCGAAAGACTTTGTTTAAAACAAATATATATATTTTTTAATTTATTAAAAGTCAATGCAACTTAACAAACTCTGTAACACACTATAGCCATTGATAAACATTAAGACAAAGAATAGGCTGAGCACATTCCCTTGAGAATCAATCTAATGGTCAATTAAAATAAGTCAACAAATCCTCATCCACCTTAAGTTGAAATAAGAAGCCTTCGGCAATTACTTAATATAGATCTTCAAATAATTTATTTAAATCTTTTGTTGAAATATTTTTGAAAAGTATATGATTTAAACATCTTACACACTTTTGTTTACTTGCCTTCGGCAATTACTTAATATAGATCTTCAAATAGTTTATTTAAATCTTTTGTTGAAATATTTTTGAAAAGTATAAAATTTAAACATCTTGCTAACACATTTTTTTTTACTTTTAATTACTTTACAACATGTTCAATTTTTTTATTATAATGGACATTATTTTTTTATTTAGAACATATTTTTTAATTTTTTATTTTATTTTAAAGAGTCACAGACTAGGGACATACTTACACATCCCCTCCTATCGGGTTGTAGAATGAGCCTCTGGGCTCAAAAATATAAGAATGATTATATGTGTG
>APFE031552158.1:372785-394722 GCA_000404065.3 Pinus taeda | reverse complement strand
AAGTGCATGTTTCGCCTGTTTAGAGGAAAAACACTCACACCTGAAAGACTGTGATGTTACATTGTAATACGTATCACCCACCATGTCAAGGCACCAATAGTGTAGGATAGAGGTTTAAAGGGTGTAATAGGTCGAAAGCTATGGTTTTAAGAGGAGAAGGTGGTGCATTCAAAGCACGAGATGGACTGATCCAGAAGAAGACCACTATGACGCAGGTCTGGGAGCTATCACTCAATGAATTAAAGGAAAAAAAGGCAGAGGTTTGTTAAGCAGTGTAGGAAGCCATACCTTACGTAAAACATCTCTTGCAGCAGAGAAGATCATAGGATGGGCAAGGAGATCTTTGCATACTTTACATCTTATGTTCATTTATTTGTTGAATTGTAGCATGCCTCCTTTCAATGAGGCTTTTAATTCTATAATGTTTTGGCCACTGAGCCATCTCTGACTGAGACAACTAGTCAACCCAACAGCTGATACTAGGCCAGAGATATTTTGTTGTAATGAATGTTCTTTCTCCCCTCTCCAAATAAATAAGGGAAAGTAAGACTTACAAAAGGTTTAGAAATTATATAGAAAACGCTACAAGCTATTTTCAAACTGTATCTCTTTGTAATACATATCTTTTTAGAATATCAAGGAAATACTGGTCATTTCCTCTTCAAGTATTAGAGTATGTGTTCCCCTTGTCAAACTCATTTTTATGTTCATGCTTCTTCCTTGAATCCATGCAATTGTAGTTGCTATAAATGTTTCAAGCTCCCTCATGGATTCATTAGTATCTACGTGTTAATGCAAATTCCTATAACAATTTCACAAATTCATTTGTCTCAACATTGTTTACGTATATGCTTATGTGGACTATTGAAATTATATCTTTAAATATGCAACACATGAATCATAACTTTCAGCTCCTCCTTCATTCATTATTTCTTCTTGTAACTCAAATAAGTATATAAATCCTTAATGCCTCAAGCTCTATGTGTTAAGTGTAGAATGCTTGAAGCCTTATACTCTATGTGATAAATTGCTCCTTCTCTTGGTCCTTTGTCATCTACTCTGCAAAATATTATTAAGTTGTAAGATATTGAAACACTTGGCCTCCACTATTTTGATGTGTATCCATTAGATATGAACCTATGAAAAAGTACTAGAAATCCATGCCTTATTTATTTGGATAAATGAACCAATCCATTCCATATATATGTGTGTGTGTGTGTGTGTGTGTGTGTGTGTGTGTGTGTGTGCGTGTGTGTGTGTGTGTAACATAAGTGAGGTCTCCCTTTATTGAGAATCATTTGAGACACTCCTAATTTAGATGTCCCTAAGCACTGGTCTTGAAAGCAATCCAAGGCTATCTCTGGGAGCTACAACATATTTTGGTACTATTTTCGGGAAACTTATTGAAGGATTTTTCCCCTGGGATGCGACAAGATGAACACTCTTTTTATAGGTGAGCAAAGTTTTTTCTGATTGCCTTCACATCACATTGATGAGTCGACATAGCCCTCATTATAATTCATAACCATGGCTTTTAAAAGGCCTCATACTCACTCAGATACATCCTACTAGAAAGCCTCATTTGTATCTGAACAGGAAAAGTTGATTTTCAAGAACGTCTAGAAAGAGAAAAATCCTCCTGACTGTGCTACCATCTCACCATCCTTTGAAGCTCCCTCATCCAATTCTCAGCCTGTTGTTTCTCATTATTCAGGACATAATCCTAATGCCCTAACATATCCTCCTTCCCCTCCAAACATTGTAGTCTTGTCCCTAGTTCCTCAAGAAAATTTTAATCCCCCTCTGCTAAAATAGATGGTTCTTCCAAACTTTTCCCTAAACAGGTATGCACCTCTTGATGTACCTCAGTCCTTAAGTGCAATGCCCTGGGACTACCTAAAGCATCTACCTAGGTTCAATGGGGAAGATGATAACTCGGAGCAAAGTCAGATTGAAACCTTCAATGCTTTTGAAGAGAACGTAAACATGGAATGGTTGGATGTGTTCATTAGACATTTTGTGAAATCCCTTGATGGAGAGGCTAGAAAGGAACATATTGATCAAATCCCTCATCCCTTATACTTGGAAGATGGTCCCGATGAAAAAGCGTTGGATACACAGGAGATGCAGGGAAATATATATGTTTGTTTTGCTGAATAAGAACATGAGAATATGGCTCACCACGAGGCGAGTCATCATAGACAATCTGAAGTAGAGGAGAAAGATATGAATTATTATTGCAAGCAATTTTCAGAATTCACACAAACACAGCCACAACTTAAGTATAATCTAAGATCTTCAAAGAAGAGGATGCGAGAACCATAATAGCAAGGGTAAATTGCTCCCCAGGTGGTTCCTCCAACACCAGACAAAGGGAAAGGTAAGCTCCATCTTGATCCACCCAAGATAGGAGTCTCTACAAATAAGGAGAGCAATGGTCCTAAGGGGCACACAAAAAAGGAGGCACCTATTTTGCTAACAACTGCCAGTGGGAAGGGAGAAATAATAGAGCGAGGAGAGACACAAAAGGCTCAACATACATTCAATCTCCATAAGGAGCTAGAAAAGGTAAAAATCCATGTTCCTCTGACTGAGCTTCTAAAGTAGCCTCATTACAAAGCTTGTCTCTCAATTCATGCATCCAACCACCTCTACACCATCCCATGATAGAAGAGGAGAAGCCCATGGTTATTTTCAGGCTACCTGTGGAAGAGTTGGACACTTCTATGTGACTTCGGTGATCCATGATCTTTTGTTACATAATTTCATGCTAGATTCTGTGGCCTCACACAACTTCATGCCACTATCAGTAATGGAACAGCTGGGTTTATAGATCACCAAACCATACAAGGACATGTACTCCTTTGACTCCAAGAGAGTCATGTGCTTAGTCATGATAAAGGATCTGGTGGTAAACCTGGCTTAGATCTCGGTGAAGAGTGTGGTAATGGATATAGTGGTGGCTGATATACCTCCTCATTTCGGAATTCTCTTATCCAGATCTTAGGGTTCCAAGGTGGGTGGCTCTATCAAGCTAGATCTAACTTATGCCACCATTCCCACTTTTGGAGGTGAGAAAAGGAGGCTATATAGAGAATCAAGGTTTATGAAAACCGTAACCCTAGCGAAAGGCTCAGAAAAATTCCTAGTGCATGGGAAGGATAGCAACATCTCATGTTTGCTCCTAGAAGAGGATGAGACCTTCCTAGAGGAAACATCAAAACCTGACAAGGTAGTTAGAGAACTTGCGATAAAATGAGAATGAAGTATGGAAATTATATTTTGATGGAGCAAACTCAAAATATGGGAATGGAGTTGGAATATTGTTGGTATCTCTAGAAGGCAACATGATACCCCTCTCTTTCAAGCTCGAATCTGAGGCAAACAACAATGTGGTAGAGTATAAAGCATTTCTCCTGGGATTACAAATGGAAAGAAATATGAACACTGAATACCTATCAGTATATGGAGACTTTGAGCTAGTCATAAGGCAAATCCGAGACTAATGCCAAGCCAAACACCCTAGAATGAGGACATAATGAAATGTAGTGTGGGACTTAATCGACAATTTCTTCCTAGCCTTTAAAATATAGTTTCTACCCAGAGAAGAAAACAAGATGGATGACTCTCTTACATTAGCTGCAAGCACTTTTAGGCCCCCACAGAATCCACTCCTCATATATGAGATAGATGTCAAACACAAGCCTTCAATACCTGATAAAGTCAAACACTAGCAAGTATTTGAAGATGTTGAGCAAGTAAAAATATTCATAGAAGTCATTGGGGAGTTTTCCTACTCCACCATTGATCAAGAAAAAGAAGAAGTAGAACAAGCAGCCACTTCGTGGAAAGACATAGTGGCCGGGAAAAAAAATTTGAAAATAAAAGGGAACGCCATCCCTCATGTACTTGTTCCACTAGAAATACTTTTCAATAAAGACAACATAGCGTCTAAACAAATGGCCCCAGATAAGGATGAGCAAGTACAAGACTACAACATTGGATCAGAGGAGGAACCCTAGATGATTAGGTTGTCCAAAGGAATCCCATTGCAATATAGATAGAGGTATTTAGATATATTCAAAACTTATAAAGATGTATTTTCTTGGTTTTATGATGATTTGAAATTGTTTGATACAAAAATTATTCAGCATAAGATTCCTTTAAAGAGTGGGATAAAAGCCATGCAAATAGAAACTCATATAGATAAATCCACTCTTACTCCCCTCCATTGAAAAAGAGGTAAGGAAGTTGCTACAAGCTAATATCATAGTACCTTTAAGATACTCTGAGTGGGTAGCTAATTTGGTCCATGTCTGGAAAAAAAAGGAAAGATAAGGCCATGTGTGGACTTCTGGAATTTAAATAGGGTGTCTCTAAAATATAACTACCCTCTGCCCAAGATGGATAATATATTGCAAAATGTAGTGGGTGTAGCTAGAATGCCCATGATGGACAGATTCTCCGAATATAACCAAGTGGTAGTCCACCCCAAGGACCAGAAAAATACTAATTTCACCACCCCGTGGGGAACATTCATGTATGCCTGCATGCCATTCGAGTTGATAAATGCAGGGGGCACATTTAGAGAGCTATTGACATATATTTCATGGGCGAGCAAGATAAATTTGTGGTAGTCTACTTAGACAACATCACAATCTTTTCTAAGACTAATGAAGAGCATATCCTCCATTTAAATATTACCTTCGAGAAGTGCAGGAGGTATGGCCTCTCTCTAAATCCTAAGAAATTGAAACTCACCCTGAGTGAAGGGAAGTTTCTTGGATACATAGTAGTGCAGGAAGGAATAAATATTAATCTTGAATGAGTCAAATCCATCAGCGTTATTCCCTTGCCTGGAAACAAGAAAGAAGTCCAAGCCTTTTTTTGGGAGGATAAATTTCTTAAGGAAATTCATACCAAACTATGTTGAGATACTTAAAGGTATTACAAACATGCTCAAGAAGGAGAATGAAGCTAAGTGGAGCTTTATCCCCCATGATTCTTTCACTAGGATCAAAGAAGCTTTGGCTAAGGCCCCCATGCTAGTCAACCCTGACTATTCAATTCCTTTCTTCATCTTTCCTTTCACCTCTCCACATACTATTGTTGTTGTGCTAATACAGAAAAATAAAGAAGGTTACAAGAATCCCATTGCCTTTTTTAGCCAATTCCTAAGGGATGTTGAGTTGAAGTATAATATATTGGAGAAACAGGACTATGCACTGGTCAAGGCATTGAAGTCATTTCGCATCTATGTGCTGCAATCAAGAAACACAACATTCCTCCTAACAACTATAGTCAAAGACATCTCGGTGCATGGATATAGTAAAGGAAAAGGGGGTAGGTGGATAGCTAAAATACAAGTATATGAGATAGAAATAAATCCTACCAAGCTAATCAAAGGACAGGGGTTGGCCAAGATTTTATCTGAATCCAACTACCAAGCTCTAGGGATAAGCTTGATCATAGAGGAAGACAGACCAGAGGACCACTAGAGCAGAATTAAAACATCAGAGCAGAAGATCTATGCCAAATATGAGGGATCACCTAGGTATAAGAACATTGGTCATTACCTATTATTCCTAAGATGCCCATTGGTACTAGATAGATCTAAATACTGGAGTTTGATATTGCGGGTATAGAAATACATTATATCCAATAGACTACTCTACTAGAAGGACCAGGTGGGGATATTACTGCCATGTTTGGTGGAGGGAGAAACCCATGAAGTGATTGAGGATTTCCATGGGGGAGTCTGTAGAGGACAATACAGTTGGAAGGAAACAACACACAAAATCCCCAAGGAAGTATTCTACTGGCCCACACTATTTGGAGACATTTATTCTCAGGTCAGGTCATACCAGAAATGCCAATTGTTTGTTGAAAGACAAAATTTTTCTCCTCTCCCCCTGATTTTGTGCACGTAGAGGAGCCTTTTAGACAGTGGGGATTTGACTTCATTGAAGAAATAAACCCCCCATCTAGTGGCCAACACAAATGGATTTTAGCAGCCACTGACTATTTCACGAAGTGGGTAGAGGCTATCCTAGCTAGAAATTCTACCGACTCAGTGGTGATAAAATTCATGGAAGAAAACATATTATCCTGCTTCGAGTGTCCTTTTAAAATCATTACTGATAAGGCATAGGTCTTCAAATTTTCCAAGTTCACCAACTTTTTCCATAAAATAAATATCATTATTGGACACTCCACTACATACTACCCTTACGGGAATGGCTTCGCTGAGTCTTCTAATAAAACTATGGTGAGGGTTCTAAAGAAGACCATCACTGAAAATCACAGGAACTGAGAATCCAATTGAAGTTTTCTCTATGGGCTAACCATGTAACACCCAAACAATCCACTCTGAAATCACTTTTTGATCTAGTATATGGCAAGGTTGTTGTCTTCCCTATCAAATTAGAAATGCCAGTAGCTAAGCTACTACAAGAAGCTGAGGAAGAGCCAAGCACCTTGACTAGAAGGATAAATCAACTGGTGTGTTATAGAAATTTTTGGGCACTTCAACCCCAATCATAAATTTCCATAAACTGAGGGGTCCTAAGTCCCTAAAAGTGTTGCTTCACTGCCTAAAGGAACAAGTCAGCTGATTACATCATCTCCCAAAATTTCTCCACTAAAAACTGCTCAGAAATGGTCAAAACTAGACCATACTGAATACCCAGTGCAAAGGGTGTGATGCATATCACCTTCCCAGTGTAAAAGGTGTGATTCATACTGAATGTCCCCTCTGTAGGTTGCAATGGTCGGGAATGGAAAAATGGCAGGGATAATTTGCGAGCTGGAAGATCATGGAATCTTCCAGAAGCTTCCCCTCTGTCACTTGCCTCTCTGTTTTCGACCAGGGATGAGTAAGAGATCATCATTCTCCAAGTGGAATCAAGAACTACCATAGAGGACACTAATAAAGACCCCAGAAGATGACTCACCCCCTACAATAATCTATATATGGATCCCTCATCACAGAGATCCAGAGGCTAGAATTTTGTATCTTGTAGAGAAGTGTTGTTGGTTTTCTGGAGAAACTTCATAGTGTTGGGTGATCTAAGCTTTACTTGAGGTGAAGAAGGATTTCTTGCTGGAGGATGATGCTAGGTCAGAACATATGGTTGTAATCCTCTTGCTATTCTTGATCTTAATAAAGTTATTCATGTTTTCCTCCATATTCTTGTATGTTTGCCTATATATGCATTTGTATGGTTAACACATATCTCGTCCTGTGTTATTTATGAATATAGATCTCTGTTCTTTGATAGTAGTATGTTGCTTTGAATCCACAGGTGCTCATTGAAGCTGGGCAGATGAAGAAGAAGCAACAAAGATCTATCAGGAAGGAGAGGAATCAAACAAGGAAACCAAGTACAAGACTAAGGTTGGTCTCCTTTGTTCCACTCTTATCTATTTTCATAAAGGAAAGTGAAAGTAGACTTTACTTGTTTGTTTCTAATATAGCTACCAGTCTTAGTGGGAATAGTAGCTCCGAGTGGACACTATTCCTGGTAACAAAATGGTGACTCGACTGGGGAGCGAATAGAGTGTTTGTTAGCCTATCTTTGTTTGTTTTATAAACTTACAGACGGAGCCTGAAGTCAAGCCAGCTAGCCTTCGAACTGCATTTTTTATACAAATGCAAAGTATATCAATGTTGCTTCAGTCTATCTCCAGGTTTTGTTTATTAAGTAAACAATAGATCTGCAAACAATCTAATTGCCCTAAGTGGTGGCTCTAGTAACCTCCATGGATCAACCCCTGTGATTTACATATAATGAACATCACTTACTCGACCTAAATCCCTGAACTGAATTGCAAATTGTGAGTAGAAACTCGTTTAAAGTCTCGCACTGGTACCATCGCACCCTACCTTCAAGGCAGTCTGTATGCATCGCACTTCCCGTGTGCAGTAGGTGCACTGCATATTGAATTCACTATGTGATAGGTGGTCTACGAGCTTTACCATTATGCCTTCGTGCGGAAAACACATTACTCTAAAGAGTGAGGAGACGATGGCTCCCATGCAATAAATATAGTCGTGTCCAAGGAGTATATTATAATCCAAGGGTCCTTGAACTACCATCACGTTCATGTGAACGTTTTTCCTTCTCAAAGTAATGGGCACATTTGGAATGATCCCTAATGGTCGACTGGTTCCTTTGTCAAAGCCTGTCAGATTTCTCATTTTAGGCAAAAGCGATGGCGAACCAAGTGCTTTCCAAGCAGTTGAGGAAAGAATACTCACAAAAGCCCCTTCATCGATGATGGTACCAGCCATGACCATTCTGTAAGATTGACCAGTGGAGTCGAAGTTGGTGACTCCACTAGGGAGCAAATAGATTGTTTGTTAGTCTATCTTTGTTTGTTTTATAAACTTACAGACGGAGCCCGAAGTCAAGCTAGCTAGCCTTTGAACTAGTTCCCCTGATTGTGCTTGGTTTCCTTGTTTGATTCCTCTCCTTCCTGATAGATTTTTGCCGCTTCTTCTTCATCTGCCCAGCTTCAAAGAGCACCTGTGGAATCAAAGCAACATACTACTATCGAAGAACATAGATCTATATTCATAAATAACATAGGACCAGATATGTGTTAACCATACAAATTCACATATAAGCAAACATATAAGAATATGGAGGAATACTTGAATAACTTTATTAAGATCAAGAATAGCAAGAGGATTACAACCATATGTTCTGACCCAGCATCATCCTCTAGCAAGAAAGCCCTTCTTCACCTCAAGTAAAGCTTAGATCACCCAACGCTATGAAGTTTCTCCAGAAAACCAATAGCACTTCTCTACAAGATACAAAATTCAAGCCTCTGGATCTCTGTGATGAGGGATCCATATATAGATGATTGTAGGGAGTTGAGTCATCTTCTAGGGTCTTGATTAGTGTCCTCTCTCTGATATTTCTTGATTTCACTTGGAGAATGATGATCTCTTACTCATCCCTGATCAAAAATAGAGAGGCAAGTGTCAGAGGGGAAGCTTCTGGAAGATTCCATGATCTTCCACCTCGCAAATTGTCCCTGCAATTTTTCCATTCCCAACCATCACACCCTATAGAGGGGCCTTTCAGTATGCATTGCACCCTTTACACTCGGAAGGTGATATGCATCGCACCCTCTACACTGGGTATTCAGTATGGCCTAGTTTTGACCATTTTTGAGCAGCTTTTAGTGGAGAACTTCTGGGAGATGATGTAATTAGCTGACCTTGTTCCTTTAGGCAGTGAAGCAACACTTTTAGGGACTTAGGAGCCCTCATTTTATGGACATTTATGATTGGGGTTACAATGCCCAAAAATGTCTATAACAGTTTCCCCCTAAAGCATGAGGTCGTTAATCTTTTGATGTCGGGTGAAATGCTTTACCATGAGGATCTGAAGTTTTTTCAAGCTAGGATGCGACTTGTAATAAGATACAATACAATACATTATCTTGACAACATTTTTTCATGATCTAGCTGAGGCGGGCATTCCCATGCTCAAATTTATAAATTCGTTTTCATGTACATAGGACAGACAATCGTCTGTGTGGCAGACTGATGATTTGGACTCATCATCCTTTGATTTGGATGATCATCTGTTCGGCAATGATGTACATTTGATGTCTTTATATTCCTGAATATATCGCAGCCCGAATGGATGAAACTAGATCCGGGGTCTTCAAAATGCATTCAATCTTCACTCGGAGTACAAGTCAATCCATGTGAAAAATGTTCTGGAGTCGAACATGGAAAGACATCGCCTGATTACCAGCCAACGATGTAAGTTGTTAACAGGCGCGAGAGGAATCACCAATAATGATAATGACCCTCAAGGTACTACAGTACAATTCATGTGGTGTGAAAAAGGACTTGGCATCGAACACCATGCAAAATCTCTCGGTCGAAGGCCATCTAAGTGTAAACTTGTCACCAAAAGTGAGAAACTTGCCATTGAGGCATGCAAGATTCAAAGTACTGAAAGGGTTATACCTAGGTCGACTTCTTGGATAATGAGCTGATGTCGACAAGAAGTGACCCATCGTTGGAGGGTCTTAATGAATCCCACATCTATGACACAGAATGAAGCAAATGATTTTGGAGGTGAAAACGATCTGATGATACAATGTTCAGAGTGACGGTCATGAAAAGAATGGAGCGTGAATGTATTGCAACGGGTGAGACACAGGTGAATTTTTGAATGACTTCTCTTGAACATATCGGCGACACTAACGATGGATTGGTAGCGTTAACCCGAAAGATGGATGGTGTGACAGACCAATGGTGATATGACCAGTGAACGAAACAACCCAACCCGGCTTGGATGCGGAAGGAAAGTGTCATGTTCAAGAGCGACTTGCTACCAATAAAGTTTTTTCATTTTTTCTTCCCAATTTTCCACAGTCATTGCTGACCAGTGCCTCTTTATTTTTTTCAAGCTTGAGGAGGATAACATATGCTTGTTCTATAATCCACCCTTCGGGTGAACCTGTCGCTATATTTTAGCGAGCCTAGCGACAGTGAAACTCGTTCTCGTCCATTTGGACGAGTTTATTGCTATTCGGTTTTAACGAGTTTAACGACAAAGATAACTCGGTCCTTTTCAATTTTAGAGAATCTGAAAGGGATAGAAAGGAAACTCCAAAGATTCTTTTTCGTCATATAATCCCTTAACTCCGAAAAAGCGTAAAATAATATGAAAGGGATGAATTTTCGATAGTTTTAACCAGCCGAACAAGACAAGCACTCGATCGTTTTGTGTAATAATCCCTCAGGTCCAAAAAGATTAAAATCTAGAGGAGGGATAGCACTTCCGATGAATTTAATGAGCCGAAGAGGCTAATCGCTCAACAATCTTCTCATATTTTATGAGTCAGTTGAAAAGAGATTAAAGGAGACTCGTTTTTTGAGGAACGAGTGATGATTTCGATAGTAGTTGATTCCAGGTAAGGTTTGGAATTCTCCAATCACGGTAGTGTCACAAGGATGGCTAATAGAATCACTCTTCGTAGATGTTCCTCGAAATGGTAAACAATCAAATGGAGGTGAATGATCAATTAAAACAGAGTGGAGGTGATGATGAGAACACGACCAAGGCTCAAAAGCTGACAATAAGGCATTCACAATGGTTATTTACCGGTTAATTTTTTAATGAGCTTAAACTCTCGGGGAAACATTTGCTCATTGCTTATGTTTATTTTTTAACGAGCTTGAACCCTGTGGTAACACTGCTTGTGATAAGTTTGCATGCCCCTAGCATAATAACGCAAATCGAGGTGCATGTCCCCCAAGCTTCATTGCATTCAACTCGGTGGTTGGGATGAAGGTTTACCTTCGAGATCTTTCAAAGACTCGATTTGGGAAGGGATTTGTTTCATTTTTTAATGAGGTTGACACAGTAAAAGAACTATCTTCATGGTGACCTTTGATCACAAATCATAAGGGGTTATGAAGGAAAGATCTAGTTCCAATGTCCCCAGTACATAATGTACAACATTACTAAATTGATCATCAGATGATGTAGCTATGGTAGGGCTTGGAGGCAATGCTTCACGATGATCAAAATGTTCTGAGTTCTTCTTCATTTTTGTTGATGTAGAAGATCTCATGGGACAGGTTTCCACTGTGGCCACTTCTGCCAGCTTACTCGGAGGTGGAAGGGCAAAAGTCCCCATTAAGGAAGGGTCCTTTAGGAGACCTAAACTGATATTTTGAAGTAACTGAGAGCTTCCGTGGATCATCGGAATGCTTCCCGTAACTTGTGAACTATTGGGGAGAAATGTTTGTTGGTCGATGATTGTAATTCCTCCTTGGGAAGGAAATGCAATTTTCCTAAAGTAGGTTGACACAATGGCTTCCATGGCATATATCCAGGGTATTCCCAGTAGGATGTTGTAATCGAGGTTTCTGTCGATAACTTCAACATCAATTTCTATTGATTTTCCCCCCAGTTTGACTTGCAAGTTACTTAATATCCCATACGAGGTGTATGTTCATCCATCAAATGTTTTTAATGTCGTCGATGATCGCGACAAGGATGGAGACCCTAGAGTTTTCCAACAAATCATCGACATGATACATGTGGATACCCCCTCATCTATAATTGTTATATGAACAGTTTTGTTAAGGGCTTTCACTTGAATGAGGAAAGCTAGTTGAGCTAGTAACTGAGGTTCATATCCTTTGTGATTAAAAGATACAATATTGGAATCCATTGGGTCAATCCCACCTATTGCTGATAATAAAGCTTGCTTTTTGGAAAGGAAATTTTGCAGTACTTCAAGAGTCGACATCGCGGAAGGCGATTGGGATAAATCCTCCACTATATTATAGTGTTGTACTGCTCTGGCATGAGGATTAAACGTCGATTTGTGTACTACTCCCTTTGGTGGTTTTATCGTTAATTCAGGAATGATGGGTGGCACAACCTCGGTCAAAGTTGTTGTTGAACTACTAGGCTGATCATTATCCTTGTTGTTCAACATCTGTGGATTCCCATAATCTTTACTCCTTGTCGATATGAGAGCATCATTCAGATGCTTTGAAACTGACAACATTAGCACTTAGGACGGGGAAGCATTTTCGCTTACAACCAGATTTGTTCCTGGGTTTGGAAACAGATTAGTTAGTACAACCGAGGTTTTTGAACTTTTGAATAATTTTCTAAGTTCATCTTTATATGGATAGTATCTGGTCCAGTGATCCTCGTCACATATATTTCATGGAATTTTTGGTTTCCTATCCCCTGAAGGGTTTGCAGAAGATTTTTTAGGAGATGAGTCCCCCTGGTTCTTCTTCTTCCCTTGTTTTTTCTTCTTGCCTCCCGGTTTCTTGGGTTCTTTGCCTTTGCCTGTCAACACGGCATTTACTTCCGAGGCTAGAATTTCCTCATTTTCGTTTTGACTCGAAATCGTGCGGGCCTTTTTCGACGTAGCCTTTACGGTTTTAGTGCTTGTCATATCTATCATGCCATCGCCGGCATGAGAGTCTTTGTTTGATTTAGGAGGCAGAGGAACGGAAAATTCTGGTCTAAGAGCATCAGGGACTTTATCGTAGAGCATGCTAGACTAAGTATAAATCAAGTCTAGATATTGTGCACGAGTAATAACTTGCTCTTCAGTGACGAATCCTCCCTTTGCCACATCTTCTGTAATAGTAGGTAATAGCGAATTAATAAACCATTCAGCCAAAAGCTGATCAGGAACATACATTTTTACCATTCTACGATGATGTCACCATTCATGAATATGATTGGATATGTGAGTGGCTGTCGTTTGTTTGAAATTGGTAAGTAGCTCAGTTCCTGTTTCGTACCTTATGGGTAACTGAAAATGGGTTAAAACGGTTGTGGCTAGGGTACTAAAGTTATCAAACGAAGCTCTAGGCAATTCGATATACCACTTTGTTGCTAAACCAGTTAGTCTTCGCTGAAAGAGGCGAAGCCTGATTGAATCATCATTGAGAGTGTTCAATGAACACCATAGATGAAAGGTCATGACATGATTGGATGGGTCTTCACCCGGATTTCCATTAAATTTAAGAATATCAGAAGGAATTTTATGTGGAATCGTTGGCCACCGAGGGGTGTAGGCAATTGGATCGTTCGTTAGTCGATTTAGATCTGGTAATTCTAAAGTTGCCACAAAAGGAAATTGTTGATTCAAGCTTGGTTGAGCATACCCAGGATAAGATGGAATCGCTTGAGTAGTTGGTCTTTGCATACCAGCATATTGCATTTGATCTTGATAACTTTGGTAAGGTCGATGGGCATAACCATTATGATATGGTTGATACAACTGCCCATTACTTGCAAGGACTTGTTGCTCATATCCTTGGTAAGCTTGTTGGAATTGTGGTTGTTGGTATTGCACCAGCCATGGTTGTGAAGTCATGGGTTGTTGTCCAGTACTGACTGTTTGACCAAGATGGGGATTGGTGATCCCCATTTGAACCTATGTCATTCCACTAGTTGGTGATTGTGGTTGTGTCGTAGGTACAAGGGGTTGTTAGATTATAACCTGTGAAACTTGAGGTTGGCATACAATTGGCAACGCTTGTACTTGCGATACTGCCACAATAGCCGGCGTAGTGGGGATGTTTGTCATAGGTAAACTTTGTTGCATTGAGCATAAAACTCTTGGTTGTTGAGGTAGGATTGGCACCCAACCACTAGTTCTAATTCCAGCATAACCTAAATTTTGTTGTGAAATCTCGCATGGTTGACCTTCCGAAGAAGGAAATGAAAGGGTATATGGCCCTCCATACGACGGTAATCCAATACTCAAAGGAATGATTTGTCTTTGGGGACCAGTTTTCCCAAATTGACGCTGTGAAGGATCAATTTTTCGAGACTCAACGTAAGAGATTCTAGATATAATTCTGGATGAACAAACGGGAATAATTCATACTGTCAAAAAATCCCCTAGATGGACTCCATCCAGCGATTGAGAGATGGTTGGGACAGATGGCACGCCGGTAAACATTGTCGGAGTAGCAACTGGAGCTTCTTCTACTGCTATGTCGGGTAACACAGTCCTTGATGTCGATGGTTGTTCGGACATATTAAGCCTATCCAAAATATTCCTTAGCAATTCTTCAGGAACTTCCAAGGGTGGGAGAATATCTTCTGATGAAGAAGGATACAGGGCGATCCCAGCTCCAAGTTGTGTTGGAGTGTTAGATGGAGGATATTCCACAATCTCTTCTATGGCAATCAATCCAGGAGGAAGAGGTAGACCATCAGGTCCGTAAAATATTTCTGGTACCGAAGAAGATATAAGTTCTGCAGCAACAGATGCTTGGGCAGTAACACCTTCCAAATCAGTTTTAGATAAAGCCGGTTTAGGAACAAAAGTGTTTACTGCCACACTAGGATCAGTTGTAATTTCCTTTTGTTGCTGTGAAATTTCTCTTGTAGAGGCAGCGATACGAGAAATGTTCGAAGTAACCGGAGTCTCTGAGGATGTCGGAGTACTGAATCCAACCAACCTAGGGGACTTTGACCCAGTCGAACGAGTTCGCTTTGTCCGAAATGGTTTCGCTTCCAGAGTCAACGACGGTTGACTCGTAAGTCTCCACGAACGACAGGGTTTTGATTAAATTTCTTCCACGATTGCAGATTACTTGATCAACTCAAAATAAAAGGGAAAAATGTTTTCGAATCAAATGAATTTTAGATTCTTTGACACAACTTGTTTTTTTAATTTTTAAGAGTCGAGAAAAAACAAAAGATGACTCTAGTCGCCTTCAATTTTTAATGAGCTTGAAGTGACAAGTGCTCAGATGGACCTTTTCTTTTAAGGAGTTAGAAAAGGACCAAAATAGACTTCTCCAGAAATCTAGGCATAGGGGATTACCAAACCAATCACAAAACTGCATAATACTTTTTACGGTATGGCACTCAATCTTCCCGAATGCTGTGTTCAGTGCATTGCGATCGATAGGGCGGAAGACACGACTTCCTAAGGATAAAGGATGCAACCTATTGTGGTCTCCCAATATATACTCGACGGTACATGGGAGCACAAGTCGTACTGGCACTTGTCGTCTCAAAGTGGAGGAATCACCCAACCAGCAATGAAAACAACAGTTACTAGGTTTTTACGACGCCGGAATACGTCTCTAGCCTAGTCCTCTAGATGTTGTGCATTTAGGTTCCAAAGCGTTGTTAGATTCATTTAAATTTATTTTAAGTTGATCTTTGCTTAAAATTTTCCTTTCAGTTCACGCGTGATGTGTATACATTCCTAAATGCAGTCTAAGATTATAAACAACTGTTTAATTCTTATTTTGGCAATGAAAATCCTAGTACTAAGGAAAGAAAGTTGAGAGTCTTTCAACAAAGAGCACAAAGCACACACTAAATGCACTGTCCTAAATCAAACCAAGCAGTCTAAATGCAAATGCACATGCATGTATTTGTTTTCAGCCTTCTTAATGTATGAATGATGATAAGAAAGCTAAGTGCAAATCTGAAATATTTTCAAAGCGACAATACTCAACAAATTTCTTTTCAAAGTGAAGTGAAGGTAAGGGAGACACTTTGCGATTTCGAAATGAAAATTTCTTTTCGACACTTTAAAAACTACTAATTCAAATCATATAAAAGAGTAACTATATAATCGACTATCAAGAACAATGGGATTGTCTTCTATCACTGAAAACGATAGTTACGAAACTTTCAAGTTAAGATACAACAGTTCGACTATGCTACTTCTTTGCAAAAGAGAAGTGAAAATGGCGCACAATACATAAAAAAACTTACAGTTCTTTGCACAATAGAGGTGGAATGATGTAAGAGAAGGGGGTTTTCATAGAGATATACTGATCACAGATAGTAAAACTCCTGAATAGAACTGAAAACAGTGAAGGCAAAACCAAAGTCTGAAGGTAAAGTTAACCGTCCCTGACCATCGCACCTGTCACACAGGGAATTCAGTATGCAGCACACCTTTTGCAAACGGGAAGTGCGATGCATATAGACTGCCTTAAAGGCAGGGTACGATGGTACCAGTGCGAGAATTTTAAACATTTTTTGCTCACAATTTGCAATTTAGTTCAAGGATTTAGGCCGAGTAAGTGATGTTCAGTAAATGTAAATCACAGGGGTTGATCTAAGGAGGTTACTAGAGCCACCACTTAGGGCAATTAGAATGTTTACAGATCTAGTGTTTAATTCATAAACAAAACTGGAGATAGACTGAAGTAGCATTGATCTACTTTGCATTTGTATAACAAATGCAGTTCAAAGGCTAGCGAGCTTGACTTCAGGCTCCGCCTGTAAGTTTATAAAACAAACAAAGATAAGCTAACAAACAATATATTCGCTCCCCAGTGGAGTCGCCATTTTGTTACCGGGAATAGTGTCCACTCGGAGCTGTTATTCCCACTAAGACTGGTAGCTATCTTAGAAACAAACAAGTAAAGTCTACTTTCACTTTCCTTTATGAAAATAGATAAGAGTGGAACAAAGGAGACCAACCTTAGTCTTGCACTTGGTTTCCTTGTTTGATTCCTCTCTTTCTTGATAGATATTTGTCGTTTCTTCTTTGTTTGCCCAGCTAAAAAGAAACTGTGGAATCAAAGCAACATACTACTATCGAAGAACAGAGATCTATATTCATAAATAACACAAGATCAGATATGTGTTAACCATACAAATTCATATATAAACAAACATATAAGAATATGGAGGAAAACATGAATAGCTTTATTAAGATCAAGAGTAGCAAGAGGATTACAACCATATGTTCTAACCCAGCATCATCCTCCAGCAAGAAAGCCCTTCTTCACCTCAAGTAAAGCTTAGATCACCCAACACTATGAAGTTACACTAGAAAACCAACAACACTTTACTACAAGATACAAGATTCCAGCCTCTGGATCTCTGTGTTGAGGGATCCATATATAGATGATTGTAGGGAGGTGAGTCATCTTCTGGGATCTTGATTAGTGTCCTCTCTCTGATAGTTCTTGATTCCACTTGGAGAATGATGATCTCTTACTCATCCCTGGTCGAAAACAGAGAGGCAAGTGTCAGAGGGGAAGCTTCAGGAATATTCCATGATCTTCCACCTCACAAATTGTCCCTACCATTTGTCCATTCCCGACCATCGCACCCTACAAAGGGGGCTTTCAGTATGCATCGCACCCTCTACACTCGGTATTTAGTATGGTCCAGTTTTGACCATTTCTGAGCAGTTTTTAGTGGAGAACTTCTGGAAGATGATGTAATCAGTTGACCTTGTTCCTTTAGGGAGTGAGGCAACACTTTTAGGGACTTAGGAGCCCTCAGTTTATGGACATTTATGATTGGGGTTGCTGTGCCCAAAAATTTCTATAACAGTTTCCCCCTAAAGCATGAGGTCGTTAATCTTTTGATGTCGGGTGAAATGCTTTACCATGAGGATCCGAAGTTTTTTCGAGCTCGGAGGCAACCTGTAATAAGATACAATACAATACATTATCTTGACAACATTGTTTCATGATCTAGCTGGTTTGGGCATTCCCATGCTTAGCTTTATAAATTCATTTTCATTTACATAGGATAGACAATCATCTGTGTGGCAGACTAATGATTTGGACTCATCATCCTTTGATTTGGATGATCATCTGTTCGGAAATGATGTACATTTGATGTCTTTATATTCTTGAATATATCGCAGCTCGGATGGATGAAACTAGATCCAGGGTCTTCAAAACTCATTCAATCTTCACTCAGAGTACAAGTCGATCCATGTGAAAAATGTTCTGGAGTCGAACATGGAAAGACATCGCCTGATAACCAGCCAATGATGTAAGTTGTTAACAAGCGCGAGAGGAATCACCAATTATGACAATGACCCTCAAGGTACTATAGTACAATTCATGTGGTGTGAAAAAGAACTTGGCATCGAACACCATGCAAAATCTCTCAGTTGAAGGCCATTAATGTAAACCTGTCGCCGAAAGTGAGAAGCTTGTCATTGAGGCATGCAAGCTTCAAAGTACTAAAAGGGTTGTTCCTAGGTCGACTTCTTAGATAATGAGCTGATGTCAACAAGAAGTGACCCGTCGTAGGAGGGTCTTAATGAATCCCACATCTATGACACAGAACGAAGCAAATTATTTTGGAGGTGAAAACGATCTGATGATACAGTGTTCAGGGTGGCGGTCATGAAAAGAATGGAGCGTGAATGTATTACAGCGGGTGAGACATAGGTGAATTTTCTGAATGACTTCTCTTGAACATATCGACAACACTGACGATGGATTGGTAGCATTAACCCCAAAGATGGATGGTGTGACGGACCAATGGTGATATGACCAGTGAACAGAACAACCCAACCCGGCTTGGATGCGGAAGGAAAGTGTCATGTTCAAGAGCAACTTGCTACCAATAAAGCTTTTTCAAGTTTTCTTCCCAATTTTCCCCAGTCATTGCTGACCAGTACCTCTATATTTTTGTTAAGCTTGAGGAGGATAACATATGGTTGTTCTATAATCCACCCTTCAGGTGAACCTGTCACTATATTTTAGCGAGCCTAACGACAGTGAAACTCGTTCTCATCCATTTGGACGAGTTTGTCGCTATTCGGTTTTAACAAGTTTAACAACAAAGATAACTCGGTCCTTTTAAATTTTAGAGAGTTTGAAAGGGATGGAAAGGAGACTCCAAAGATTATTTTTCATCATATAATCCCTTAAGTCTAAAAAAGCGTAAAATAATACGAAAGGGATGAATTTTCGATAGTTTTAACGAGCCGAACAAGACAAGCGCTCGATATTTTTGTGTAAGAATCCCTCAGGTCCAAAAAGATTAAAACCTAGAGGAGGGACAGCACTTCCGATGACTTTAACAAGCCGGAGAGGCTAATCGCTCGGCAATCTTTTCATATTTTACGAGTCAGTTGAAAAGAGCTTAAAGGAGACTAGTTTTCGAGGAACGAATGATGATTTTGGGTAGCAGCTGATTCCAGGTAAGGTTTGGAATTTTCCAATCATGGTAGTTTCACAAGGATGGTAATAGAATCACTCTTCGTAGATGTTCCTCGAAAGGGTAAACAATCATATGGAGGTGAATGATCGGCTAAAAACAAAGTGGAGGTGATGATGAGAACACGACCAAGGCTCAAAAGCTAATGATAAGGCATTCACAATGGTTATTTACCGGTTCATTTTTTAATGAGCTTAAACTCTGGGGGAAACATTTGCTCATTGCTTATGTTTATTTTTTAATGAGCTTGAATTGTGCGTTAAAACTGCTTGTGGCGGGTTTATTTTTTAACGAGCTTGAACCCTATGGTAACACTACTCGCCAGTCGTATAATAAGTATGTCTCATTCAAGATGCCATTTTTTATGGGGCTTCCACCTTTTGTAAGCTTTGCCCCGGATCCTTTCTTTATGCAAGCTAGGAAACGACCAGCCTTACAGGTTTAAAGGGTTAGAGGTCCTACAAATTTAAAAGTAAATAGTCACTCTTCGCTTGCATGCGGAAAGGTTTGCATGCCCCTAGGTATAGCGAAAAATTCCCAGGTTACAGTGAAAGTTCCATCCGTGTTGCGGAAAAATTTCTTTTTGGCGATGTCTACCGAAATAGACAAAGGTAAGTGGCACAGAGCTGCTCCACTCACATAACTTTAACGAAGGTATCTTATTCTAGCCTAATCCCATTTTCCTGTGAGGACGGGTGTGTCAGACTAGTCATATATCCTCCGCAGAAACCTACTCTATACCCAAGGTTTTCCTGCCGAAAGAGACCAGGGTGCATGCCCCCTGGGTTTCAGTCACATCCCCCTGAATCACTCGCACTCATCAGGTGGATGGACTGGAGATTGATGATACATTCCTTGCATGAAAAGACCATTTAAGGATTGTGTTTGACTATTTGTTATGTGTGAACCGAGGAATGACATTTGGTCTACGAGCTTGACCATTCTGCCTTCGTGCAGAAAACACATTACTCTAAAGAGTGAGGAGACGATGGCTCCCATGAAATAAATAAAGTCGCGTCCAAGGAGTATACTATAATCCAAAGGTCCTTGAACTACCATCACGTTCATGTGAATGGTTTTCCTTCTAAAAGTAATGGGCACATTTGGAAGGATCCCTAATGGTCGACTAGTTCCTTTGTCAAAGCCTGTCAGATTTCTCATTTCAGGCAAAAGTGATGGAAAACCAAGCGCTTTCCAAGCAGTTGAGGAAAGGATACTCACAGAAGCCCCTTCATCTATGATGGTACTAGACATGACCATTCTGTAGGCTCCGAGTGGACCAGGTACGATGGTCAAGGAAGGTTAACTTTACCTTCAGACTTTGGTTTTTCCTTCACTTTTTTCAGTTCTATTCAGGAGTTTTGTTGTCTGTGGTTAGTGTATCTTTGTGAAAACCCCCTTCTCTTACATCATTCCGCCTCCATTGTGCAAATAACTGTAATTTTTTTTATGTATTGTGCGCCATTTTCAGTTCTCGTTTGCAAAGAAGTAGCATAGTCAAACTGTCGTTTCTTGATCTGAAAGTATCGTAGCTACCATTTTCAGTGATAGAAGACAATCCCATTGTTCTTGATAGTCGATTATACAGTTACTCTTGTATATGATTTGAATAAGTAGTTTTTAAAGTGTCGAAAAGCAATTTTTATTTCGAAATCGCAAAGTGTCTCTCTTACCTTCACTTCATTTTGAAAAGAAATTTGTTGAGTATTATTGCTTTGAAAATAATTCAAATTTTCACTTAGCTTTCTTATCATCATTCATACATTAAGAAAGCTGAAAACAAATACATGCATGTGCATTTTCATTTAGAGTGCTTGGTTTGATTTTAGGACAGTGCATTTAGTGTGTGCTCTGTGCTCTTTGTTGAAATATTCTCAACATTCTTTCCTTAGTAGCTAGGATTTTCATTGCCAAAAGAAGATTAAACAGTTGTTTATCATCTTAGACTGCATATTAGGAATTATATACATATCATGTGGTGAACCTAAAAGGAAAATTTTTAAACAAGATAAACTTAAAATAAATTTAATGAATCTAACAATGCTTTGGAACCTAACGCACAACGTCTATAGGTCTAGGCTAGAGACGTATTCCTGTGTTGTAAAACCTGGTAACTGTTTTTTTCATTGTTGGTTGGGTGATTCCTCCACTCTGAGACGGCAAGTGCCAGTACAAACTTGTGCTCCCACGTACCATCAAGTATATATTGGGAGACCACAATAGGCTGGATCCTTTATCCTTAGGAAGTCGTGTCTGCCACCCTATCGATCGCAATGCACTGAACACAGCGTTCGGGAAGATCGACTGCCGCACCGTAAAAAATATTATGCAGTTTTGTGATTGGTTTGGTAATCCCCTCTACCTAGATTTCCAAAGAAGTCTATTTTTCTCCTTTTCAGACTCCTTAAAAGAAAAGGTCCATCTGAGCACTTGTCACTTCAGGCTCACTAAAAATCGAAGGC
>APFE031552158.1:347039-369643 GCA_000404065.3 Pinus taeda | reverse complement strand
TCTATCATTGAAAATGAACCCTCTGAATCCATACCAGATGAAAGTCAAAAGGTCGAGACAGCAGTTGACCCGGTCTTGCCTTCAGAGTGTTCATCTTCGAATGGTACCGTCACTGAAGAGAAAGAGAACGACACCATTCAAATTCTTTTCATAAACACAGACTCCAATGAACTTGAGGGTAGTCCACCCGTTCCTTTATCGTAGGAAGGAAGTTCATTAGAGTCATATCCGGCCATCTATTCGGTCCCACCTCCAAGCAACCTAGTCGTTTCCTTCGACTTGAATCTACTAAGCAAACCCCATTTACCAGCTAGTGTACCATTCAGAATCATTGTACGAGCTTACAGAATGGTCATGGCTGGTACCATCATTGATGAAGGGGCTTCTGTGAGTATCCTTTCCTCAACTGCTTGGAAAGCACTTGGTTCACCATCGCTTTTGCCTAAAATGAGAAATCTGACAGGTTTTGACAAAGGAACCAGTCGACCATTAGGGATCCTTCCAAATGTGCCCATTACTTTGAGAAGGAAGACTGTTCACATGAACATGATGGTATTTCAAGGACCCTTAGATTATAATCTACTCCTTGGACGCGACTATATTTATTGCATGGGAGTCGTTGTCTCCTCACTCTTTAGAGTAATGTGTTTTCCACACGAAGGCAGAATGGTCAAGCTCGTAGACCAAATGTCATTCCTCGGTTCACACATTGCAAATAGTCAAACACCATCCCTAAATGGTCTTTTCATGCAAGGAATGTCTCATCGATCTCCAGTCCGTCCACCTGATGAGCGCGAGTGATTCAGGAGGATGTGGCTGAAACCCAGGGGGTATGCACCCTGGTCTTTTTCGACAGGAAAACCTTGGGTATAGAGTAGGTTTCTGCGGAGGATATATGACTAGTCTGACACACCCATCCTCACAGGAAAATGGGATTAGGCTAGAATAAGATAAATTCGTTAAAGTTATGTGAGTGGAGCAGCTCTGCGCCACTCACCTTTGTCTATTTCGGTAGACATCGCCAAAAAAGCAATTTGTCCGCAACGCAGATGGAACTTTCATGGTAACCTGGGAATGTTTCACTATACCTGGGGTATGCAAACCTTTCCGCATACAATCAAAGAGCGACTATTTATTTTTTAAATTTGTAAGACCTCTAACCCTTTAAACCCATAATTCTGGTCATTTCCTAGCTTACATAAAGAAAGGATCCAAGACGCTACCAATCCATCGTCAATGTCACCGATATGTTCAAGAGAAGTCATTCAGACAATTCGCCTGTGTCTCACCCACTGCAATACATTCACGCTCCATTCTTTCATGACCGCCGCCCTGAACACTGTATCATTAGATTGTTTTCACCTCCAAAATCATTTGCTTCGTTCCATGTCATAGATGTGGGATTCATTAAGGACCTCCTACGATGGGTCACTTCTTGTTGACATCATCTCATTATCCAAGAAGTCGACCTAGGAACAACCCTTTCAGTACTTTGAAGCTTGCATGCCTAAATGGCAAGCTTCTCACTTTCGGCGATAGGTTTATATTAATGGCCTTCGACTGAAAGATTTTGTGTGGTGTTCGACGCCAAGTCCTTTTTCACACCACGCGAATTGTACTGTAGTACCTTGAGTGTCATTATCATTATTGGTGATTACTCTCACGCCTGTTAATAGCTTACATCATTGGCTAGTAATCAGGCGATGTCTTTCCATGTTCGACTCCAGAACATTTTTTCACATGGATCGACTTGTACTCTGAGTGAATATTGAATTAGTTTTGAAGACCCCGGATCTATTCTCATCCATCTGGGCTGTGATATATTCAGGAATATAAAGTCATCAAATGTACATCATTGCCGAACAGATGATCATCCAAATCAAAGGATGATGAGTCTGAGTCATCAGTCTGCCACACAGACGATCATTTGTCCTATGTACATGAAAATGAATTTATAAAGCTAAGCATGGGAATGCCTGCCTCAGCTAGATCATGAAAAAATGTTGTAAAGATAATGTATGTATTGTATCTTATTACAGGTCGCCTCCCAACTCGAAAAAACTTTGGATCCTCATGGTAAAGCATTTCACCCGACATAAAAAAGATTAACGACCTCATGCTTTAGGGGGCAACTGTTTAGACATTTTTGGGCACTTCAACCCCAATCATAAATGTCCATAAACTGAGGGCTCCTAAGTCCCTAAAAGTGTTTCTTCACTGCCTAAAGGAACAAGGTCAGCTGATTACATCATCTCCCATAAGTTCTCCACTAAAAACTGCTCAGAAATGGTCAAAGCTGGACCATACTGAATACCCAGTGTAGAGGGTGCGATGCATATCACCTTCCCAATGTAAAAGGTGTGATGCATACTGAATAGCCCCTTTGTAGGGTGTGATGGTCGGGAATGGAAAAATGGCAGGGACAATTTGCGAGCTGGAAGATCATGGAATCTTCCAGAAGCTTCCCCTCTGACACTTGCCTCTCTGTTTTCGACCAGAGATGAGTAAGAGATCATCATTCTCCAAGTGGAATAAAGAACTATCAGAGAGAGGACAATATTCAAGACCCCAGAAGATGACTCACCCCATACAATCATCTATATATGGATCCCTCATCACAGAGATCGAGAGGCTGGAATTTTGTATCCTGTAGAGAAGCGCTGTTGGTTTTCTGGAGAAACTTCATAGTGTTGGGTGATCTAAGCTTTACTTGAGGTGAAGAAGGGCTTTCTTGCTGGAGGATGATGTTGGGTCAAAACATATGGTTGTAATCCTCTTGTTATTCTTGATCTTAATAAAGCTATTCAAGTTTTCCTCCATATTCTTGTATGTTTGCTTATATATGGATTTGTATGGTTAACACATATCTGGTCCTACGTTATTTATGAATATAGATCTTTGTTCTTCGATAGTAGTATGTTGATTTGATTCCACAGGTGTTCTTTGAAGCTAGGTAGATGAAGAAGAAGTGACAAAGATCTACCAGGAAGGAGAGGAATCAAACAAGGAAACCAAGCGCAAGACTAAGGTTGGTCTCCTTTGTTCCACTCTTATCTATTTTCATAAAGGAAAGTGGAAGTAGACTTTACTTGTTTGTTTCTAAGATAGCTACTAGTCTTAGTGGGAATAGCAGCTCTGAGTGGACACTATTCGCGGTAACATGGTGGAGTTACATGAGAACAGAGTGCGAGTGGGGACCAAATTGTAAAAGTACTAACAAAGGATGAAATATTTATTTGATAATAAGGACAAGGATAGACCTCTTCAGTTAGGAGATTTAGTTCTCATGTGGTATGTCCAACAAGAAGACAAAGCCAAACATGGGAAGTTTGATCTGCTATGGTTCAGACCCTTCAATATTGCAGAAGAAAGGGGAAATAACACTTACATGCTAGGAAACTTGGATGGTGAACTCCTTGAACTACCTATAAATGGTTAGTTCCTAAAAATTTATTTTCAAATTAGAGATATATGTCTCTTGCTCATTGTAAATATTCGGTGTGTGTGTGTTGAAATTGTTATTTGAATTTTTCAGTTTATTATAAAAGAATTCCTTTTTCACATAATTGTATTTGTTTAAGAATGACTCCATGCCCAATGGAAGGAAAATCTTCTAGTCTACAAGTCCTCATCACCTTGCCAGCAAGGCAATATCCCCAGTTGGAGCAAATGTTGTCACTCACTACATTGTCGGTTTCAATTGGTCAAGGTTTCCCAAGAACATTGAATTTTGGAGCCACTTTCCTATGCCATAGAAGATCTCAGAGCTAAATCAGGCCCTCCCCATTTCCTAATGCTCAGAAAGATCTTTCCAACAGTATATAGAAGTCCAAGAATGGACTTATGGATCAGAAGTTAGGGTCCATTGAAGATTTCCTTTGGAAAGGTTAGAAAACCAAAAAAATGGCTAAGTATGAGGGGCATCCCGCAATCCCACATCCCACAAATCGGCTGCCACAACATTCGCATGGTCACATCAAACTCCAAAACTTGTGGGGGCTGATATTGCGATATAGTGTGAAATCATCGAGGGATGGACAAAAAAGTTTAACAAAGGAAATGCAGAGAAAAACCAAGTCATGGTCACCCCTTTCTCTCTACTCTACATGGTAGTATCCTACATCCCGACGATCCCACATTCCCACATCCTGGCACCCCCGCAGGTTCCCATAGTCCCGCAGGTCCCACAGTCTCACAGGATCCCCCAGTCCCGCAGGTTCTACAGTTATGCAGGGTGTTGGCTTGAGGGGGCCTGACCCAGGTTCAGAGTTAATTAGCCAAACAAATCCTTGTACTACTAGCCCTTTCGGAAATAGCCGCAGAGCGTAGACTGAGGTCTCACCCGAAGCAGTATGGGGGGATGCTGGAACCAAGTTTCCACACCCTTGATATGTCTGAGGGGTCAATTTAGTCCAACTGTGAATACCTTCATGCAGGTTACTTCGTGCATTGTCTTGACATGCAAGACCTTTGCAATCTGTTATAATCACCTTCGCGCAACCCTAACCAGGGGCTGAGGTGATTTCACCCTACCTTAAGTAAATAGATACTTATCTTCTTATAATAGTTAGTTATCTTCATGTAAATAGATACTTTATCTTATATTCGCTTTATAAACACATTCATATAAGTTCATGCATCATATAAACAATAGAAATGAAATTTATATCAGATAAATTCAATGCACAAAACAACAAAAAGATACATAGAAATGATATAAAACTTCTCTTTATTACTTCTCCAATGGTTACAGAATCAACTCACCCTTCACACTCAGCTGCAGGGGTCCGTGCACTCAGTTGTGCACTACTAGGCCTCTGCACATTTAGCTTCAAAGCCTTCTCCTACTCTATGACCCAAGACTTGACTCTACACTTAGATAAGACTTAATTCTCCATCTATTTCTTTCTTCTCTCTCCCCTTTTTTTCCTTATTTACAACTTAGAGCCTCGCTATATTTATACAATCCCATGGTCCATAGACCATGGGTAGATTTCTAAATCTAACATTACATTTATAAAAATGAGGGTGGACAAGCCTATGACTCATTTACAATCTTCATGCTCCGCGCCAAAAAAATGTGGAGTCTTTGCATCGGATTTGGTCAAAATTTGGACGTTAAGCCCCAAAACTTGCCTTGGGGGATCTCACGCCCAATAGGCCCCCAACACAAACATCATGACTCACCCTCGAGTCACTCTATCGATGCAGAGATATTCACGTGGAGACCTCCCAAATCTGCTCAGACAACTGTAAGGTTGGCAACGCACTAAGCAGCTGCCTGCTATACCTCTTGCATGTGTTGTTCAATGACCATGGTATCTGAATTACTTCCTTGCATTTTCTCCCGCATTCCCTTCATCTACGCAATCTCAATTTCAATCAAGGCTATAATGATGAATGCCTCCTCGATCCAAGGTTTGATGCGCACCTTCAAAACCCCTTATTTTTGTCGCGCTGCATCTACCTTCTCCTTAAGTGCTTTTTCCTGTTGCATTCGTGCAAGCCTTTGTGTAAGGGCCACCATCTGTGCGGTCCCTTTTATATCATCATACTGTTATTGCAACTTGCACGTGTCTATTTCTAAGTGATGTATGTTTGGGTCCTCCTGCAGAGTGGTGAGGACCTCAAATGAATCTTCCAACATTTTGGTGCAATCCTTCACTACACTATTGATCTCCTCCATCCTGGATCTAATGGCACTGGCGCGTTGTTCCCTCACCTCTGGGGGAGTTGAAGGTGGCACCTTCAACTACATATTTTCTATCTAAAGTTTCAACTCCAACTAAACCTTAGCCATCTCTTCTTGTGCTTCATGCACCCTTGCTGCTAACCTCTAGATGCGTGCCTCTATTGGTGCCTCTATTGGGATGGCCAACTCAGGGACCATCTGGAATGCCTCCTCAATCACCTACACCATCTGGCAGTTCTATGTCACTACCTCATCATGCTACAGGCTCAGTTGTTCCATATTAATTTTCTGCTCGCTCAACACCTATGGCGCACGGCCCTCCCTAGCCCATAGTTCTGCAGTCACTCCATTTTGTAGGACATAGAGTGTCTCATGAGGGAGCATAGACATGTTGTTCCCTAATCCTTTCAATACACTGGCCGTAGGCATGTCGCCCTCATTATTTGTAACCAGTGCCCCCTCTAGCAACACTATGGTGTTGGTCATGGGAGCGCGCAACATTTCTTCAGCCGTGGTTATTCCTACTGCAAGGCTGGTCAAGAGAGTACAATCTTGAGGATTGCGCACCTACAACTCCTGTATCTGTGCTCGAAGGACCCCCAACACAATCTAATTCTCCTCCGCAAACTGTTGGAGAGCCTCCATGATGTTGTGCACCATCTCCCCTATATCATGGAGATCTCCTTCTATGAGGGTGATCAGGTTGAAAGAAGTCTTAAAAGAATTTGACTTCTTTCGTGACCGCACCTGCTCTCTTGGGCACTCGTGCTTCAACTATGTAGATGTTGTTTCTAGGTCCATGCCACCTTCCTCTGTCTCGAGCTCTTCCTCAGGTGAGGGCAACCTATGGTCCTCACGCTCCTTCTCTACTGTATGTTGTTGTTCTTCGGCTACCTTCTGTTGTTCTATTGCTGCCTTTGTGGCATCCATCACCTCCTGTGCCTTTTCTACTTCTCCCTCTTTTCTTCTTTTCTCTGTCAACTGTGCCTATTATCACTCAGGTTGTTCCCCAAAACTTGTAAGAAAAGGGAATACGGCCGAGGTAACCACTAACCAATCTCTTAGATGTAATTTCTAGCCAAACTGCATCCAGAGAGGGATCTCTCTATATGATTTAACTTTGTTTATTTGAAGTTTTATGCTAGCTATGATGTGCAAAGGTTTGTTTTAAATGGGTTTGGATGGTGATTTCAAACAGAGGTAGGATGCAGGTCTGATAGAGTTAATTCCATTGGGTAATGGAGTCTATGAAGATGGATTGTTGAGTGTGTTTCTGTGATGATGGGCAATACTACAGAGCAAGATAACCAGTTTGGAACAATATTGAAAAGCTATTGATTGATGGGATGTAGGCCAGGATAAAGGGTAGTCAAGAATCCTTTATCATGGTGGCAGAGGGAAGGTGCCTGAATATTTTCAAGGAGCAGTGAAGAATTCCTTGACAATGTTCAGAATGAAGGAATTAGTAGAAACAAAAGCATTTAAGAATTTCTATTTATGCTAATTGTGAAGAAAACATAAATAACAGCAGGAATTGAACACAGAGTGTATTTAAACAAGTTATGGGCTATTCTTTTGCCCTGTTGCTAAGATTATGAAACATATATGAGAATTACAAACACAGAAAACAAAAAACACAGTTAGAATAAGTTATTGAGCCAAAGAAAGACACAGGAATTCTGTAGTAGAGTCCAGAATCATCACATCCACATTCAAAAGGTCCAGCAGCAATCCATTTCAATGCCCTTTGTATTAATAAATATCTGAGTTACAGCGCAGTTCAATAGGAGAATCACCAACCCCAAATACATTCCTTGGGGAGGTATTTATAACAAAGAGATTTACAAAAGATCTTGTGGATAAGATATGAAACAATAACTCAGTTTACCTACTCTGTTAGAGAAATGAATGCAGAAATAAAGGCAGGAGTTATTGTGGCTGTGCTGGCTGCTTTAATTGACTAGATATTTTAGACCTTTTACCCAGGAATTCGGCTGGTAGTTATGTCCTTGATTTTCCTTCCTGCGTTGTTGTCCTGATTTGTTCACCTACTCTTGATCCATCTTTAACGTGTCTTGATCCTCGCTTGAGCTCCTTTCTTGATATTTTCCACGTGTCCTGCTATTTGACCAGGTGTAAGAAGACAGCAAGATCCAAATTACTTAGGCAAGACTTCCAGCATCCTCTGCCACCAGTGTTCTTTGGGCAACTGGTGTCTTTGTATCTTTACGAGTATTTCATCAACCTCAGTATACCTGTAAAAGGTAGGGTTGACTTCAAAAAGATGATTTATTTCATGTTCTATAAAAAATAATCCTTCCAATTTGTCATACAAGCTCTGTCCAGAAGGAGGTCCTGTGTCCTCTGAACTGCTAGATGATGCCGTGATTTGATTTGTTACATACATGTTTACCCTGTGAGCATATTGTTGATGTCATAACAGTTTTTGATTGCTTGTTAGTAAACTGGGTAAACCTCTCTACTGCAAGTTTGTGAATTTTTCTGTGAAGGCATCAATATCCATCTGCATCTCTTGACACTTCCTTTCCAAAGTTTGTATCAAATTTCACATGGTTAGCACCTTCTTTGTTCAGTGATTTTTGAAGTGTTTTTGATTGATTTCCGAGTGACTCTCTCTCGCTTGCTTGGATTTCATTCTAGCCTTGTTTGAGCTTAGATCACATAGCTCGTACAAATCCTTTGTTTTCCTTTCGGTTTGGAGAACTGTTTTAGTGTCTTGGGAGTTCATTGTGTCTTCATTGAGTGAATTTTCCTTTTTGCTCAGTGTTATTATCTTTCAAAAATCATTCTAGTGCATTGTGCTTTTAGAAAGAAAAATCAAATAATCTCTTTTCCGTTTAATAGTGAATGGAATAGAACTTTTCGTTATTTGTATTATTGAAAAGAAAAAGTTTTGTTTATTTGCCATTAGCTACATTAGGGTATTTGATTGATTGTGTTCATTTTGTTTGATTGAAATTCTTAACCTTCTCATAGTTAGTATTCATCGAACAAAATGGCATTCTTTGGCATCTAGCTTGCATCTAGGAAATTGTGAAAGATCACATATGGTAGGACCTGAAATCGAAACCTATCTAAAGATCAACCATAAAATAAACCGAATCAACTTAAAAACGCATCGGAACATAACGCAAACATTCTAGAAGTCTAGGCTAGAGACGTGTTCCGGCATCGTTAAACCTAGTCACTTTTGTTCTCACATTAAGGTTGGGTGATTCCTCCTGGTGTGGTTCAATTGTGGTCTAGTACGGACTTGGGCTCCCACGTACCGTCGCATATATATGGGCAGACCCCACTAGGTTTACATCCTTGATCCATAGGAAGCTGTGTCTGCCGCCTTACAAGCCGTAACGCACCGAACACAGCATTTGGGAAGATTGACTGCAGTACGGAAAGTCCTTGGTTTTCATACGATTGCCAAGGTGTATAAGCAGTTTTACGGATTGTCTGGTAAACCCCTTGCCTAGTTTCTCCAGAGCAGTCAATTTTTGATCCTTTTCGGACTCTGTAAAATAAAAAGGCTCTATTGAGCATTTGTCACTTCGGGCTCTTTAAACATTCGAAGGAAACTAGAGTCATCTTTTGTCCTTTTCTCGACTCTTAAAACATGAAAAGTTCAAGTTGTGTCCTAATGTCATAAAAATTTATTCAGCCAAATTAACATTCACCTTGGTAGATCTTGTTTGCGTGTAGTTTTGAGTAGGGTCTCTTATCGTTAGTTTGCTTAGGATCTTTGTTTGATCATCTTGGCAGATCCATCGATCCCGTCTCCTGTCCCAAGTGACCAAGGGTCTCCATCTTCTATTGCCCCTGAGACACCGGTTTGTGACGCTCTTCCTATTGTTCTGAGTGTCCAACCGTTGAACTCTCGAGCTCCAGAGGACGAGCTTTACGACTTGTTTTGGAACCCTGTTTGGGAACCCTCTGAAGAGGATTTTCGCACTACTCCTGTTGGTGTTGCATCTCCGATGGCTTCTTTCGATATGGAGGATACATCTCCTGTGTCGAGTGGGACACACGTTATGTCGATTGGGATGCCCGTTATGTCGAGTATTGATACTCCCATTTCGGCTACATCCCCAGTCATCTCTACGCCCTACACCGTTACACCTCTCTGTATCACGGTGCCGGCGCGCTATAGATCTCTGAGGGATGCTATGAACTCTCCGGCTTCCTCTTCTATGTGGGATCAAAACATCGTCCCTACCACAGGACCGTTTGTTTCCCAAGTTCACCATACTGCTATTACAGCAGTCCCAACCAATCCGACCGTCTTTGTCGTGTCATCGACTCCGGTTGTTAGTGTCGTTACAGCGTCTTCTGCTGTCACTTCTGCTGCAGGCCCATCTCGAGGTCTAGTACAAAGTGGTAAATCGACACATACTGCTAGAGTTTTCCATCCCGCAAGTGGTGCCCCTCCTCCTTCTGATGCTATGTCGGCAGAGGAGGCATATTCCCAGTACTTGCATAATGTCCAGAACCCAGCTGGGCAAGGCCCCTATTATGATCCTGACAATCATTATTTGTATACCTCCTTGCCTGAAGAGCCCTATGTTGAGGCTTCAGTTCCATTGAACGTGGCTTGGGGTACTGCCGGATATGGCGGTGGCCAGTACCATTCGAGTCAAGGACAGCCATCTCAAGGACCACCCTATCAGGGTCAACCATCTTACTCACAGCCTAATCATGGGCAGCAGTATTATGGCCAAAATTACCCAGGTCAACAAGGAGGCCCGCAAGGACAACCCTATCAGGGACAACCTTTAGCCTCTAGTGGTCCGTCTTTCACGTATCTTGGGCAACCTTCTGGAAACCCGGGACAACCCTATGCTCAGCAAGGACAACCTGGGCCCCAGCAGGGCTACCCTTCGGGGCAACCCCATGGGAACCCGGGACAACCTTACGGTCAGCAAGGTCAACCTGGAAACCAACAAGGCTACCCTTCTGGGCAAGGGGGCTAGCCTTACACACAGCAAGGCCAACCTACCGCTCAGCAACCATCTGGTCTACAAGGAAAATCTTTGGTTGCGCAAGGGCAGCCCCTCGCTCAGCAAGCTTGACCTTCTGGGCAAATGGGGCCGTCTCAGATCCGACCAGGACAACCTTCCGGCCAGATGGCCCAACATTCAGGCGGGTACCAATCCCGGCCTCCTTATTCAGGTGGGTACCAATCCCAGCCTCCTTATTTAGGTGGATATCAATCCCAGCTTCCTTATTCAGGTGGGTATCAATCCCAGCCTCCTTATTCGGGTGGGTACCAATCCCAACCCCCGTATTCAGGTGGGTATCAATCCCAATCTACTCATCAAATTCCGCCTGGTTCCTAGGCTCAGTATGGGTACTAGCAACCCCAGGGGCAAAATCAATATACCCCGTATCAAAATTACCAGCAGCCGCAGGGCAACCCTTATCAAAATTATCAACAACCTGCTGGCCAGTATGGTAACCAATGGGGTACTGGGGGGCAGAACCAGTATCAACCACCCAGTTCTAGAAATAACCCTTACGGACAAAATCCTTCTGGACAAGGCCCTTTTGGACCTGGTCCATCGGGACAAGGCCAGTGGGGGCAAACAGGAATTGGATGGAATTCTGGCTCTACCTCATATCCGGGGCAAATGTCTTTTAACCCGCAGCTACCATTCTTAGCGACGTTGGAACTGCCCGATGTGTCGAAATTAACAAATGATCCCATTTTACATAATCCACAATGGCCACCAGTTCCAACTAAGATACCTAGTGATTGTCCCAAGTTTGACGGAAAAGTCGGAGAGGACCCTCAAGCTCATGTGATGACGTATCACTTATGGTGTTCGTCTAATTCATGGCTCAATGACTCGATTCGACTTCGCCTCTTTCAAAGGACTCTCACTGGTTCTGCCACTAAATGGTATATTGAATTGACCCGCGTGTCATTTCAAGATTTTAACTCATTGGCCATGGCATTCCTTACTCACTTTCAGTTACCCATTTGGTACGAGACAGGGACTCACCTCCTTACGTCTCTTAAGCAGGATACAGCTACGCATATCTCTGATCATATACATGAATGGAGAATGCGTCGCAGATTGATCAAGTTTTGGATTCCTGGTCAACTCCTCACCGACTGGTTCACGACTTCCTTTGTCCCTAAGATTGCACGGGACATTGCTATGGAAGCCTGTGTAACTGAAGAGCAAGGAATCACGCGCGCTCAGTACCTGGACTTAGTTTGCTCTCAGACTGGTACCTTGTATGAATATTTGCCGAACGCCCCAAGGCCCAGTACATCCAAGGCTCTGCCGAAGCCATCTTTCAATGGAGTCATTGGCTCCGTGAACCCGGCCTCTAAAAAATCATCGTCAAACCCTGGGAGCAAAAGTCAAGTGCCTCTAATGAAAACACTTCTCAGGGTGGTTCAAATTCTGGTAATACTTCCGAGGTCAACACCGTCCAGTCCACCACGGCGGGCAAGGCCTCGAAAGGAAAGAAAAAGGGAAAAGGAAAAAATAAATCCGAGCAACCTAAACAGGAATCCTCCAAACCTCCAGCCGAGGAAGGAGCTAAGCGCAAACCCAAGTATCCTTGCCTCATTTGTGAAGAGAATCACTATACTAAGGACTGCCCTAGGTGGTTCGAAGTTAGTTGTTTGTTAAAGGGTGGTCCTGGGGTTCCTGCGGTTCTTAAAGAGCCTTTTCCCTCTCAGCAAACTCAAATGGTGGCTGATCCGTCTTCTTCTCCCTTCGGTTCCCAAGTCTTCATGGCCAGATCTATTCCCATTCATGTAACGACTCGAGCAAAGGAGTATTCGTCATCTGCCGGGAAGGAGCCCGAGGTTCCCTCAAGTGCTCCTTCGTCCAGCTCTGTTCCCCTCCATATCGAGAGACCGAGTACTGAGACGACAATCTGACACCCTCCTAAAGGGGTACTCAGAAGATCTTCTTACAATCCGAATGCTCGTGCTGCCCAGCGCTATAGCATCATAGAGGACTTAGCGCAGGCTCCGTTGGCTATGTCCACCTTAGAGGTTCTCTAGAGTTGCCCACCCTAGAGGAAGTCCCTGTTATCGGCCATCAGTGGCATCGACCCGGTAGATTCGGATCTGATTACCTTCGACCTCAAGAGCCATGTTCCTCGACTGCCTCATCAGATCGCTTTTCTCATTCAATTCGTCATCAATTCCAAAACGATCCATCGTACAGTTATTGATGAAGGCGCATCAACTTGCATTATGTCTATTGCTTGTTGGAAAGCGATCGGGTCCCCGACTCTAAGCCAGTCTCCGACGACCTTAGAAGCTTTCGATGGGAGAGAATCCCGTCCTTATGGTATTCTTCAACGATTACCAATCACCTTAGAAGGGAAAACCGTGGAAATAGAAGTTGAGGCCGTTGACGCAAATCTCACATATAACCTCCTTCTGGGCTGGAGCTGGATGTATGCCATGCGTGTCGTGGCTTCATCCCTCTTCCGTGTCATTCGTTTCCCTCATCAAGGGAAAATTGTCACGGTTGACCAGCTTTCCTTCTTCGCTTCCTCTTCTGAGGGAAATGTACCATTCGTTGAACATACCTCCATTCCTTTTGAGAGTGTGGGAGTCGGGCTCTTCAAAGAACCCGCCCTTATGGGTGTTTTCTCCCTCCCACCTCCCAACCTCGCCTCTATCTCCATGATCTCGATTCGTTATGATCCTTGGCCCCTGCCCCCCGTCGACCAGATAGAATTGTGGGGTGAGGAGATGTCGTTGAGTCCAACCGAACTCAACTACATCGAAATTGTTGCTGCATCGGCCCCTCATGCTCAACCCACTGCTTCAAGTGGGGCTCTTGACTCAGATGATTTTCCCCCCTGGTTTGGAGAATACACCTCCTTGGATCCATTAAAGGAAATATTTCCTTTCGACGAGGCCATTATAGAGACTATGTCTCTGGAAGAATGTCCGTGGTCCCCTCTTCACCACCGTTCTTCCTTTCTCCCTACCCTCCGGGAAACACTGCTTTGTCTGGAGCGGTTTGCTCCATGTCTCCCTTTCCAGCCTCTTCAGACGCCCATCCAGAATTATCATACATCCTCTAAAGGGAATTTAGGGAACATCACGCAGACGCAACCCATCGACATCTCTGTTAAGCCAGGGATTTTCGAGAACATTTATATAGGAGTCACTTGCACTCCTGAGGAGATTCAGATATACATCGCACTTTTCCGCGAATTTCGTGATGTTTTTGCATGGTCCTACGAAGAAATGCCCAGTATTGATACATCCATTGTAGTGCACGAGATACCTACGTATCCCAGGGCCAAACTTGTTCGTCAACGTTTGCGTCCCGTGCACCCCCGTAAGGCAGCAGCTATCAAAGAAGAATTTGAAAAACTTCTTAAAGATGGATTAATTTATCCTATCCCACTAATAGATTGGGTCTCAAATATTGTCCCTGTAGATAAAAAACAGGGTACCATTCGCGTCTGTGTCGATTATCGTGACATCAATCGAGCTTGCCCAAAAGACAACTACCCCACACCGTTCATTGACCAACTCATTGACGAGTGTGCGGGCAGCGAAATATATTCATTTATGGACGGCTTCTCTGGTTACAACTAGATTAATATCGCCCCCGCTGATCAACACAAGACGGCCTTTATCTATCCATGGGGCACTTTTGCTTACAAAAAGCTCCCCTTCGGTCTTAAGAATGTCGGCACTACCTTCCAGCGTGCGATGTCTTATGCCTTCCATGATATCCGGCACATCGTACAGCCTTGTCTGGATGACCTCCCCACTCATTCAGCTAAGCGTGCTGACCACCCATCGCATATTTGCGAGATTTTTCTTCGTTGTTGACACTATAATATCCGAATAAACCCGCATAAATGTGTCTTCTACGTCGAATCTGGCCGACTTCTCGGGTTTATCGTCTCCCGAGAGGGAATCCGCTTGGATCCCCTTAAAGTCGAGGCAATTGTGAATCTTCCCCCCCCTACTACTTTGCGGCAATTGCAGAGCTTGCAGGGAAAAGCTAATTTTCTAAGACGATTCATCCCAAACTATGCCGAAGTGGCAAAGGGTTTCACCCGGTTACTTAAGCGTGACACCCCATTTCGATGGGATGCCATAGCCGAAGAGTCTTTTGCTCGTCTCAAAACTCTCCTAGTTTCCGCCCCTTTGTTGCGGCCTCCAAATTATCATCGTGACTATACACTATATTTGGCCGCTACCGACACCACCATCAGTATGGTTTTGGTACAAGACGGTGACGATGGCATTGAACATGTTCTTTACTACCTTAGTTGCAACTTGCTAGATACGGAGACTCGATATGCATATGTCGATAAGTTGGCCCTCGCCGCTGTTTGTGCGGTTCAACGATTCCGTCACTATATTTTGTTGCGTACTACGATGGTGATCTCCGATTGCAACCCCATGACTTACATTCTCTCACCACAATTGCTGGGGGGAAAATACTCAAAGTAGATCGTCATCCTCCAAGAGTTTGACTTGGAATTTACTGCTGCCAAGTCCAAGAAATCACTCGTCTTTGTTGAAATTTTGTGTTCTTTGCCATCCGCCGCTACTTCCTCTCAAATAGAGGATTCTATTCCAGACGAAACTCTTTTCCTTATCAACACCCTCGATCCTTGGTACGGAGACATTATTGTCTACTTGCAGATGTCCTCTTTCCATCCCAAGACCTCGAAAGACGCTCTTCGACGGATTCGACACCAAGCCCAACCATATCGCATCGTTGGGGACACCTTGTACCGTCTCGGTGTTGATTCGGTTCTTCGCCGATGCTTAACCTTCGAAGAAGCCGAGAGAGTTCTAAATTAATACCACTCTGGTGCTTGTGGCGGTCACATGTCTGGATATGCCACTGCACAGAAAATCCTCTGTGTTGGCTACTTCTGGCCTTCCATTTTCAAGTATTGCATTCTTGTCGTCCGTTCCTGTCATGAATGCCAGATTTACCAACGGAAGATGCGTGCACCCCCTGCCCCGCTGCACCCCGTTGTAACCATCGGCCCCTTTCCAAATGGGGCATCGATTATGTAACCTGTAACCCTCGCTCGGCTGGGGGGCATAGATACATCATCGTTGCTGTAGATTACTTTACGAAATGGGCCGAGGCGATGCCTACATTGTCAGAAGACGGTCACACCACGGTGCAGTTTCTATTTAACCATGTTATTTCGCGGTTCAGAGTTCCACAAGCCATTGTCACTGATCACAGAAAACATTTTCGTAATCATATGATGACCGAGTTAACAACCCAGCTAGGTCTTAGGCATGATAGTTCGAATCCGTACTATCCTCAGGCAAACGGTCAAGTGGAAGACGTGAACAAGGTCTTGGTCACGATGCTTCAAAGAACTGTTGGCATGCACAAGTCTAGTTGGCATTTGATGTTGTTCTCCGCTTTGTGGGCATACCGTACCTTCGTGAAGGACGCCACCAGTTTCACTCCTTTTCAGTTAGTATATGGACTGGAAGCGACCCTTCCCATTGAGTGTGAGATTCCTTCACTGAAATTAGCCGTCGAGTTACTCCCCGATACTACTCTTGTAGAAGAGCGGCTTCTTTACTTGGAACTACTAGATGAGACATGTCGTCTAGCCTCCCTAGCTATTGAAGCTCAAAAGAAGTGAGTGAAAACTCACTTCGATAACACTGTTAACCCCCGCTCTTTCATCGAGGGAGATATAGTATTGCTCTACGATCAAGCTAACGATAAGCTGGGGGCAGGAAAACTCGAGCCGATGTAGCATGGGCCCTATATTGTGAAAAGAGTTTTACAAAAAGGTGCCTATGATCTTATAGATTATGAAGGCAATCCTCTGGACAGGCCCCGAAATGGGCTGTATCTCAAGAAATATTATGCCTGAGTCCAGGCACTCTCTCTCTTTTTTGTACATGTGTATGCTTTCAGTAGTGTGTTGTGTGTGCGTGTTTATTTAGTTTTTATCTCAGTGTGTCGGCGTGATTGCCGCTTATTGTGTCCTTTGCTTCTTGAACATATGTCTGGATCGCCTTACGTTGGTTTCGCTGATGGTGCTTCCCGCAGTACTCGCAATCTGTCATCTGCAGCACGGGTGATCTATGATCCTCATGGTGAGTTAGTAGATATTCAAGGGGTGTGCCTGGGTTGTACAACAAACAATGTGGCTGAATACAGTGTTGTAATTGAATTATTAGCCGAGGCAATTAACCTTAGAATCCGCGCATTGGTTGTAAACTTAGATTCTCAACTTGTAGTCCACCAGCTCAATGGACGATATTCCGTCAGAGATCATTGCATTTTAAGGTTGTATTTACGTGTTAAGTTATTGGAAAGAGATTTTGATTACATTACTTATCATCACATTCCAAGAGACTAATGCACATAACTGATGCATAGCTAACTATGTATTGGACAAAATTTCAAATATGTAAACACATGATACAAGAAGCTAAAATCAATAAACCATACACCATATATAATATTAAAATATATATATATATTTATATTATTATATATTATATATATATATATTATATATATATATATCTATATAATACTATATATATATATATATATATATATATATATATATATATTATATTAATATATAATATATTATATATATTAAGATATATATATATATATATATATAGATAGATATATTATATAATTATATCTGTGCGCACTGAGGCGCTCAAAAAATAAAGGTACATGTCTGATAGAGTCTGTGTTCTCCGTACATCTGAGACACATGTCTCTCAAAAAATATGCAGAAAATAAAGCCTAGAAGTCTAAGCACAGTGGTGCTCATGATAGCACATCACCGCTCACACCAATCGTCTCAGCAGACGGTGGACGCGAGTCGGCACCCCTACTGTGTGCCTCTAATAAGCGAAAGGCACATCTGCCGATCTGGCATAACCGGGAATCCCTTGGGCAAGTCCCTCGAGATTCTGTATCATCTCCTCCCCCACGACACCTCCTGCCTGAGGGTCGGCTGCGGGTTGGCCTCTTCGCGCTGTAAGAGATAGCCCGGCTGGTCGCTCTGGGCCCACATCTGCATATACATATAGTCATCATTAGAACAGGCATGTATTAAAAAAGACAAAAAAAAATGAAAAACATTAAAATCAAGGAGTTCATACCTAACTCCTCCTCCCATTCCTCCCCCTTTGGTAGTGGAAGGTCTGGGTCCCCCATAAAACTGGTCCTTGCATACAGCCAATCCTGGATCACAATCGGCTGTCGACAGAGCCATATGAAGAACTCGGGATGCCATGACATCTCCTGGCCTCCTCCTCCTCTGGGCATCAATGCTGCCCAGAGAGCCATTCTAGGCTCTTGTGGCAATGGATCTACCACCACTGCTCTCTGGATCTGGAAGAGTGGTATTCGCTCCAGGAAGAACGATACCACGATCGAACCATATGCAAACTGTTTCGTGTCTACTCGCTTGCAATTTGTGAGCTGCCTCTTGATATTAGTAGTCATAGCTGCAACCCAGTTAAAGATGGTCGGACTGAGGCATTCAGTCACAAGTATCAGGTGGTTCTTGCTGGCCTTGTGGGGCGCTTGTACCCCAGCTGCACGTGTGATGGTGAAGAGAATGGCTTTCAGAGTCAAATCCCAGATGGTGTTGATTAACACCTTAGCACTCCGCTGCCCGAATTGTGATTCCGGGCACACTCGAGCTTTTACTTCACCAACCTTCTCCCCGGAAGGTCTACTACAAGTCAAAATAGGAACCGCCCCTCTCCGTGACAATCCCGTGATGAAGTATACATCAGAGAGCTCAATCTCTAAGGTCTGATTCCGTAGACGAAACACTTGGTCGTCCACGTCCAAAGCATCAATGATAAACCGGAGCAACTCAGGTTGCGACCGCATGTATGATGTGAGGAAGAATTTTTTAAGGCCACAATCCCTCAGGGTGTTCATGCACCCTTCATCCTCAATTGCTGAGGCATCCACAATGTCATGTTCTCTTTCTTTCCATTCTACTACCATTTTGACCTGTTTCCTGCACCCACAAGGACAAATTTACCTTTATTAGGACATTAGACAATGTATAATCCAGGGAAATTTCAAATTGAACGGGTAAAATTATGAGAAAATTTGGGTCGCACAGTTAGCGTGACTGTTCTTAAAACAGTCGTGCTAATGGTGCGGCTCCCTTGGGTATTTCACCCCATTAGCGCGGGTCTGTGCCGGATACCCGCACCAATGGGGCGAAGCCCTAATTTTTAAATTCCCCCTTGCTGGGGCTCAATCAGGAACTAAATGAATGAAAAATAGTATAAAAATGGAGCTAAGGGAAGCACCTCTTACCTGGAGCTGACGAGATCGTGAATGGTTGCACGGATTGGTCGTATTCGCCGCCTGAATTTTGCCTCCCAAATAGACCCTTTTCACTCTTCAAGAGGTAAATAGTAAAAGTAATTCTATTTTTACATTTTCACCCTATTTATAAGTTTTCTAACTCATTTTTTGGGTTTAGAAAGGTTATTTTTGAATATTTTAATGTATTTTTGGTCGAAAATGGGTTTTACGTTTACTTCTTGTGCAGCGACAGGTCTTTTACGCAACTTCGATGGCGAAACGAGTTATATTTTATACTTTTTCGGACTCGGTAAATACACGAAAAAGCCACTATGGAGTCATCTTTTAGCTCTTTTCTGACTCACTAAACGTGAAAATATTGTCGAGTTATTCCTCTTGACTCGTTAAACGTAAATAAGAGGCGGTCGTTTTTGAACTCTTTTTCCGACTGTATAAAGAATGAAAAGATTGTCGGACCTTTGTCGTTTCAGGTTCGTTAATGGGAACGAAATGACGTGATATCGGTCACTTTTTTACTTTTTCGAATCGATGTCACTATTTACGAAAAGTACTCCTCGGTCGTAATGATCGAGCGGTTCTTTCGAGCATCGTTTTATACTTTTTCGGGCTCGAGAGACACAACTTTACGAAAAAGGACACCCCTGGAGTCTTCTTTTCGCTGTCTTTTCAAACTCTCTAAACATGAAAAGGCGCCGAGTTCTTCCTTTGTCAGACTCGTTAAAACTTAATGACATCGGATTCCATCAAAATGACACCTCTCAAGCATATTCTATCCCTGTCAAGCTTGCCATCCAAAAATAACCGGGGTACTCGCCAGAAATGGTGGGGGAATAAAGGAATCATAATCGTCGTCATCGACAGTATATCGCTCTTGAACATGGCACTTTTTGCATTCGTGTCTGGGTGGGGACATCTCATCTCGCTTCACATTTGCCTCCATGGGTTTGGGTTATCCTATTTGACTATTCATCTGCTCATCGTCTCGTCATCATGACCCCTGATCATTTGACCTCAAATACTGCCAAATCCGTCATTGTGTTGTCGATATGTTCAAGAGAAGTTGACCTCTACAAGAATACTCAACCTCCCTCCGATATCTCACACAAAACATATTGTCTCTCTCCATCTCATGTCGATGATGTGGGAAACATTATGGCCCACCTTCGATCAAGATCACTTCCTGTCGACTTCAACTCATTATCCAGGAAGGTGACCTAGAGACTCCCTTCAGGTACCTTGGAGCCTGCATGCCTCAATGGCAGGTTCTTCGTGTTTGACGTGAGGTTTTCATTATTGGCCTCTGATCGGATGATTCTACGGGTGTTCGACACCGGCTCATTGATTCACACGCTGTGGATTGTACCTATAGTACCTTGAGGACCATCGTCATTATTGGTGGCACCTCTCGGGTATGTTAACAGTTTTCATCATTGACTGGTAATCAGACGATGTTCATGCATGTTTGACTTCGACTCCTATATTCACATGCTTGAACTTGTACTATGTTCGGGTCAAGTTGGAGCGCAAGATCCCGAATTGTGCATATTGAGATCCAGGTTACATTTTGTGGATTATTGTAATCATTACATGACTCATTCATTGGATGGCTGTGACCATACCTGAGTCCATTCATAGATCCTCACCGGATGGCTGCGTCCATGCCTAGGATCCAGTTTTTATACTCTGTTACGAATGGCTGCGCCCATACCACATATATATCATGTACTTGAGATATCAGTTGTACTTCTTTTCGCAGGTTCTCCAGCGGCAGTGTTTTCAATCACACATGTTCTTGTAAAGCACTTCACCCCTCTCTCTCTTGGGCCTCATGCTTTAGGGGGCATCTGTTACACAGTAATTTGTCACCGTTTTTCACCGTCCCTGTTACCCCTCTCCTGCACCTTGGAGAACACATTCCGGGACTTGTGAGAAGTGACAAGACTTGAAACCACTTGCATCATTCACCTCTGAACATGAGCCTCATATGCCCTGAAGACATCTCTTGCTCTTTGCCCTTAAAAACAGCCCTTTTTACATTAGCGTTGGTCCACTGTGTTATGCTCGCGCCAATGGGGAAAATCCTATTAAAGGGGCACGCCATTAGCACTCTGTCCCAGAGTCGCAATCGCGCCAACCATTTTGGGCAAAGTTTTGAACTAATCAAACCTCCGAAGGTTCTATCCAACTCATTCACCAAACTGACTCCAAATTAAGTGAGGATGGTTTGGCTTCGAATCTCCTTGGATGGGAAGTAGTTTGCCACCATGCCATGGAAGTTTCCAAGTGATGAAGCCAAATCCATTATTGTTGGGATTGACCTTATCTCTTCCTTCTCCTCTATAAAAGCTTGTCTCCATGTCTTGAGCAAGCTAGTTCTGATAGTTCTGACTCTAGTGGCAATACTTGGGCTGAAAGGAAGATATCAAAAGATTGGAGTTGCAAGAGCCTTCTTTGTGTCCATAAGGCTTTACCTAAGTAAGGAGATCTTGTCACCAAAGAGAGAGAAGCTTGTCCCTCATCCCTTCAAGCTTTGCAAGACTTGTGTAGCTGAGCACCCAACCAAAGGAGGACTTACGTCAGGATGCTGGTTGTATTATCCTTTGTTGATTATTAATAATAGATGATTATCATTATGGTTCCATTCTCGTTGTATGTAATGGTTGATGTTGAATTATATCCTTCCTGACTGATGTATAATTTCATATATTAGATTTCACGCTTGTGTTTGTGCTGTTCTCTTTGTGTGCAGGTGTCCATTCAAGTGGATAGTGGAGGATCGTGACCAGCCAAGGCAAAGGAACGTGGGCGACGTCTCTTCTACAAACTAAAGCGTTGGATCTCAAGTAGGTCTTCATCACCTACCTTTTATTTGCGATTAGGAACTTGCGTGATAGAATTGTTTGATTGTTGCTAGACATGTTCTGGGCTAGTAGGGATCCCCTCTATCCGTAGAGGGGATTTACCTCTCCAACAATTTGGCGACTCCGCTGGGGAGTTTAGCTTGTTGTTTTGATTTGTAAACTTAGACAGAGTCTGAAACACGGCCAGATAGCCTTCGAAACACTATTGCTTTGCAATAGTGAAGTAGATCAAAGCCGCTTCAGTCGATCTCCGGTTTGGTTTACGAACTGAACAATTTGGAGCTTGTCTTGCCTCTTTGGTTTTCTCTTGTTTTCTTGCTTAGATAAGCTTTTGGAATTGAATTTCTTACTGCCCCTTGCTTCCTAACTTGCTTAGAGATTGTGACCCAAGCCCTGGATTGCATATTTTTCTTTTGAAATTGGCAAACTTTGTTAGCGCGGTTTTTGCCTTCACAGTCGCGCTAGTGGCCCTTGTTGCTAACTGACAACCCGCACCAATCTCTGTTTAGCGCGAGTTGCAGCCTAATAGTTGTGCCAGACCTTTTAGTTTTTTAGCCCACTTGTTTGCTTGCTGTCTGAGCTTGGATTTGCATTTTGCCACCTCTTTTTCAGCTGCTGTAGTGTGTTCAAGCCCTGTTTGACTGGTTTTCAACCTTTTTCCTTCGGGTGTTTGCCTCTTTCCATCGATTTCACACCTCAACCCTAGGGCATCTAGTG